>BSBK01015267.1:0-43257 GCA_027943335.1 Chamaecyparis obtusa
ATATATTATATATATATATATATATATATATATATATATATATATATATATATATTATATATATATATATATAACTATTTTGGTATATAAAGATGGCACTAATCAAAATGTGCTCGATATCAAAATAAATACATCAAACATCCTCCATAGGATGATGAGATCCAATCTTCTTAGATCTAGGATGGTACAATGGTGTTTCTCTATGTATGGTCGAAGTATGGGTGTGGCTCCTTGATGATCTCTTATCTGACAAGCTATGAGATTTGCGCTGCTACTCTTGTAGCTCATGCTTTAGCCGCTTCACTCTCTTTGCTTGCAACTGTAGCTCCACTGCTATGAGCACAAAGATATCTCTTTGTCTCCCTAGATCTCGCAACCCCTTAAAATAGATTTGTGATATGGAAGGAATCTAAGAGGATACAACCATGCTCATTAGGACATATCTCGCGAAGGATATCCACTCCCCTATGCTAGTTGCATGTACATGTTTCATTTTTCATTTATATATATTTTTAAAAATATAAGTTTGCACTTAATCTAATTTATTTTTTTATCATACATGGATCTCCCTTGTAGAAGCTAGGGTCAGTACTTTGAAGGGGTGTTGTGGGAGGGGGCTGACTGGATTCTCCTCGCTCTCTCTACCTAGTCCGAGGTGGGGGAATCTTCATTGTAGCATGTGTCGATCAAGATTGTAGGGGCCTCTTTTCTACGGGGGATGGTGGTGCCTCAACCATTGGTGCATCATCTCCGCCCTCTGCCTCCATGGCCTCTCTTCCTTGTGATAGATCCTCCTCTTCCAAATCCTCCTCATCCTCCTCTCTACACTGAGACCTAAAATAAGGTCCTGGATCTCTAATCAGATAGTCATCTAGGAACACAGATCTTGACCCCTAAACACTGATGTATTGTAAGAAGTCTCAAGATACCCCTGCATCCTCAACTATAGGAAGGACCTCGATATCATCTGGACCCTCAGTATCCGTTAGCTCTATGTTATCAATGGTTGATCAAGGTATAGCCCTTGGCCTCTACATATGTCTTCTCCCATGAGTGTACATAGGCACCTGTGCTGGTGGATCCTTCCACAGACTGAACTATCTCATCACTCGCTCATAATAGTAGGTCATCACTATGTAATCATGCTTTCCCTCTAGAAGCATTTTTCTCTACATCCATCTCAGTTTGTACTATTATGTCTAGCCATGCTATCATGTGACGGTAGGGCCTCCATACAATGTCTATACCTATAAGGCGATCTGGTTTGACCCTCCAGTACAAAGGATCTCCAAATTTCCATGAGTAACCCAATGGATATGAAAATTCTCTTGGTAACTTGATCGTTATGTCTATGGGACATCCCATTGGTCATGTGCATGTCAGATACTCGAAGGCCCATACCTACAGGAGCATGCACATAGTCAAGTTGTGTCTTTGATACCTAGCAAACTTCCTAGGCTCGTAATAGAGGTGTGCAAACATACTATATCCCCATGCATACACTCTAGACTCTCTCTCCATGTGCCAAACCACATGTGTAAGAGGAGTGCAAAAGATAGTACCCTTTGTATCGAGCATCACTGTCGTGGCCACAATACACAGTATGAGTCATCTAAGAAATGGAGTCTACCCTAGTAAGATACCCCTTAAGGCTCACCTAATCGGGTCTCTCTTTATCTATGTATGGAAACCCATACAATACTCAAAATCTCTCTGGATCTCCTCTAAAGAATGATTGACCCAAGGTCTAATCATCAGTCCATGCATTGGAAAGTGTAGGATACAATACACATCCTCTAGTGTCTATTGGATAGTTTGACTTCCTTGCATTCAATTGCACGTAGTGTCATATACTGCTAAAGTGGGGGCTAAATATACCATATTAAATTAGATGCACTTCAATTTATGACCTTTTAGATCCTCTTTAGTATATTTTTCATTGTACACTTGCACTTTGAGTACACACCCTTTCCCACCCTCTCTCTCTCCTAGGAAAAATTGAGGTATGACCTAACACTTCCTCCTAGATTTCCTCATTTTTCATTCATAAGACAAGGTAGGATTTAATTTCTAGGAAACCTCCTCTTTCTAGGCCCCATTTTCCTAAATTTAACTTCAGATTATCAAACCTCGATACATATTATACCTGGAATCCTTGCAGATATGGAAGCTAGGTTATAAACCCAAGATCCTAGCACCTCGGGGAACAAGTCGACCTATTCTAAAATAGGTCAACCAAGTCAACCTATACCCAAGTGGTTGGGGATTGTTGGGCCCATACCTATTTGTAAAGTTTCGATAATTCTCGCTCATTGTACTCGGCTCCCGTGGGGGTAATTTCATAAATTCACTATAAAATGGCACTTAAAGTCTTATTTTTCAATAAGGATGACATAATTAAGAATGATGGAAGAAAGGTCCAAGTGCTTGTGAACACCCCAATCTCACATAGAGAAATTACAAGGTGGAAACTAAGGGTTGGATCTTGTTCTTTCATTACAAAGTGAGGACTTCATCAATAACTCAAGCATTCAAGCGATTATATGTCATCATGGAGATGCAAGGGGATTGTGAAGATGGTTAGAGTACTTTATCCTTGGGGGCTTGGTATGATTTATATGCCATATTCAGATATAATTATTTTCTCTTCATATCGTATACATTTATACATACACACACATGTTAGGGTTTCACTTATAGAGTAGATTCTTAGCATTTATAACTCTTCTACATTCTAGATCTACAATCTAGGATTCATGAGCACTGCATACACACACAACATTTTCCTAAAAAGCTATTCATGGAGGTGGAAATCACTAAAAAAGGGGGTTAACAAAGGCAAACCCCTTTATAGCCACTCACACACACACACACACACACACACACACACACACACACATACATTTTGTCACAAACTTGCAGGTTATTAGCTGGACAGTTACAGATTTGGAGGTTATAGACTGAGAGCTACTAGAAGAACTCAGGTCAACTTCAAAAAAGTGCCCCAGGAACACAGTGACTTGGTTGACCTATTGTGAAACATGGTGACATGGTTGACATGTTCCCAACAACTTGAGATTTTCATAATTTTCTAGGTTATCAGCCATGATCGGGGCTCCATAGTAAAAAATTCAACTACAAGTCTGAATCTTCTATTTTATAATAGAAAAGCACATTCCTTCACACATTTTGAGGTACTTGTACCCTATCATTTTTTCAATTTGTTAGGATAGATTGTTTTCACATCTTAATTGGGATGATTACATTCACTTGGTTCCTAGACACATCTTACACTTATTGATTAATCAATTGTTTCAATTTTTGTCATCTTATTACATATTTATAATCAAATTACACTGCATGAAAGGGACCTTGCTATTGTACTTCCTTAATATAACTTGGGTTTAGCATTCACATCCCTATCACCTTTTGGGTTCTTGCTAATCTAACCTAGGTCATATTGAGAGTTATGCTCGGAAGCCCCTCTTTCTTTTGTATTGAATGGCTTAGGGAGAAAGTGTTAAACTTGACATAACTAGTTTGCATTGTTAGACTCATTGATGCCATTTTCCCCCTGAACACATAAAACATTACAACTTGTATAGTGTGGTATGGTAACTAAAAAAAATCACTTATTTTAAAATTATTTGTATCATATGCTGATTACGAAGGAAAACAACAAATTGAATGCAACTAAATTTTTGCCAAATACTACACACATTTCCTAAAATATAAGAAAAACTATGCTTTTAAATTTTTTTTCTATGTTGCATGGGTACTCATACCCTACCCCTGGGACATGTACCATGTATTGGTACATGTACCCAATTACCAGGTACTTAGTGGTTAATCGATGGAGATCATCATGGCTAAGGATCTTGATTAAGATTTCTAATTTTTTGTTTGCATATTAGCTTGTTGTTTATCAAGCTTAATTCAATACATAATTAGTTTGAAACTTTGATACAATACTAATTAATTGTAAACTTTATAATTGTTCAAGTCAAAAGTTTATCATTTGCAATATATCATTATTATATAATTTATGATCTCTTGTTCATGTTTAAAGTTTGCCTTCTTTTTTATGCATCTAAATATTTATCATATATTATTATTACAATCATACTGCAAATCTGAAACTGAAAACAATATCTTACATCTACAAACTTAATCATTGTTCTTGTTTTCAAAACTCATTGTCATGACTTGTTTTTTCATATTTTCTATAAAATATTAAATTATAGAAAAAAAAGACGTACCCAAGTATCCTCATCCCCTATTTTGAAAAATACACATACACGTACCCGTACCCTAAGTACCCAAGTACCCTCATCCCCATGCAACCTTGGAAAAATTCAATTGATAATTGGTTGAAATCTAAATTTTATATTATATTTACATGAAATCCTTAGTCAGCTACACTAAGATAAAAACAATCATAAATCCCCCTTCCCTTTCGACATATTATATAGTAGCTAAATAAACGGTAAAAAAATAGAAATCACCAACCTTTCTTCAAAATACTTTAATTATTCACCACAAGATTTAACATTTTCATAAGGCTCCAATGTGTTTTCTCTCTTAGACCAATCTCACCCACAACAATATTCCAGCAAGCCAAATTTTTTTCTAAAATGAAACCTAGCATCTAATTGCATTTAAAATCCCAGTGGTCGCAACAACACTATACCTGCTTCCAACTTTAGGAATCTTCTCTCAATGATAAAATATGAGAACCTTGTAACAACCTAAAAAAACCCTCATTTTTATGGCAATTGGATTATCCCAGTGACTGACTAATTGGTTATTATTAATCTCCAAAGTTGGACTCCTAATAACTTTGATAATGCAAACTTAGTAAATTTGAATAATTTGAGTTTAGTTTTGACTTGGAATACATGTCAAATGGAGTCCTTGAGGCCTCAAAATGGAAATTAGAGATTTCTCTCATGTTCTCAACATAGGGGAATGATATTGTGGTCATAATAGTTAACTAGGAAATGGATACAAGCCTACAAAGTAAGGTACTTGGATTTTCTAGGAAAACACAGAATGTAGATTTACATAAATCCCCACAACTAGGTGCTTCAAATATTTGTCAAAACTAACTTTGAGATGTTGCAAATGGATACATGGGCTCAATGATAGGTATTGAAAACACTCTCAAAGTGATTTCTCAAAACACTCATCATGTATCAAATTGTTATCTTTCAAAGTGGGCTACTTAGAATAGTGCTCTAGGGGTTTCTTTTTGTGTCATAGCAAAATTTCAACACAATTACTCTCAAATCTCTCAAACATTTGAGTACCAACAATGGCTCCGGTTGAAGATCTATGCCCCCTATGAGTATAGAAAGATTCCATATCTTTGGGGAAACAAACCACATGCATCTTCACTCCATTGGGAAGTAGAGTCAATCTTACCTCTACCCCCTACTATTTTGGTTTGAAAAATCAAGCCAAATTTGATGGCCCGAGGCCACCCACAAATCATAGTCTCAACATACCTCTATCATAGACACAATTCTCATTTGATTTTATCGAATCCAATTCGAAGACATCATTGGAAACCAACTAATTAAAAATATTAACCTCTCCTACCAGCCCATCATGTTGAATATAAAAAATGCATTCACTATTACACACTAATCACTTTGTGACATATAAATGATATTGTCTTTAAACAATACACTCTCATAGTGAACATAGAATTCATCATGATTTAGCTCACTATCACACCTTGTTAGATCATCACCCAACTAAAAAAACAAGCACTCATAATCTGCTACATAGATAGTACTATTAATCTTAATCTAATTACTATTTTGCATTTCAAAAACAAAACTCTCATAAGAGATCATTTTCAAATCAGGCACATCATGCAAACTTCTTTTATATGTATGAAAAGAAGATAAATCATACACAAATCCTTTGGGTAACTACAACTCTAAATTTTGAGAAGTGTATTCATTTCCACATTTCAAATCTTCTTCATCATGTTCTATTGTATCGTCTTAAAATGGACGCACTGCATTTTGAGACCTTTTATCCCTCCTTAACATGATCTCTCTCTCTCTCTCTCTCTCTCTCTCTCTCTCTCTCTCTCTCTCTCTCACATTTTTGGGCCATCTCTCATTTTTTGGCATGGTCCTTTAGGTGTTATTTTATCACCTTTTTGGCCATATCTTACGACAGGATTATTATCTCCCGATTCTTTCTGCACTCCCTCTAAGGCCTTGGGTGCCCCATTTTGGGACCCCTCTTGGGAACATATCAAATTTGTTGACCTATTCCCAAGGAGGAGGTAGACCAGCTCAACCTCTTCCCCGAGGGATTTTAGGTGTGGGGCTCGAAGTGTCTTGGGTTTGCCGATTGATTTATTTTATTTCCAGGTCGGCCTGCTTTGTTTTCCATCCTGAAAACTAGTATATAAGGAGGCTTGAGAATTTCATTTTCACATCCTATCATCATCAATCAAGACACATCACCATTCTACTAGTGATTAAGAGAAATCATCTTCAATCATCTCAAGTTCAAGCATTTTTCCTTCTTGCATCAAGCTTCTTCCTTCAAGGTGGTAGTGGAGTTTGGATTCTAAGGAGGAGATCCATTAAATTCATTTCATACTTCATCATGGCATGTCACACACATTAATATACATGAGGTTTTGACTTCTTTTGATTTCCTTTTGGTTTCTTTGAGTCAAGGCTATTACATTTGCATACTTGATCACATATCAAACTCAATTGCATCTACAAAGGGAATTGTTTCTTATATTTGATATATTCAATCCTACTACATGCTAGCATTTCATTTATCATTACATTTACATGTCAATTTAAGGTTGATTCCTTAATCTATGGCTTGACCAAGGTGAGCCCTTATCCACACCAACCCAAAAAACCTAGTTCTTTGTGTGTGGGAGCAGGATATAAGAATTGCAAGTATGAATTTGGAAGTTGTAGATAGAGATCTACCGAAAATGTTTGGCTCAATTTTAGTAAGGTGCCTCAGGAACATGGTGACTTGGTCAACCTATTATAGAGCACAGTGACATGGTCAACCTATTATAGAGCATAGTGACATGGTCAACCTATTCCAGAACATGATGACATGGATGACTTGTTCCTGAAAACTTGAGTTTTTCAACATTTTTTTGGTTTTCAGCCATGATCACAGATCCATAGTTGGAAATTCAATTATAGGTCTAGAATAATAGTTTTTAGAGTAGAATAACATATTCCTCTTCATACTTTAAGGTGAGTAATTATTTATACATTTCATATCTTTCCTTAGATCTATTTTCACATCTTAATTGGGTTGATTGCTTACTTTGGTACCTAGACCTCTATTGTTTATCTTGCTAAATCAATTAGTTCAATTTTACAAGTCCATTTACACAACCTTAATCAAATTTTACATTGTATGAAAGAGGACTGTCTTGTGTACTTCCTTAATATAATTTGGGTCTAGCATTAGCATCCCCTCATCTTCTTGGGTTTTACTAATCTAATTTAGGTTATATTGAGAGTTACGCCTGGAGGCCTCTCTTTCTCTTGTATTTTGAATGGTAGTGTGGAAATGGTTAATTAATGAATACATCTCACATAGTTTACATTTCTAAATTCATCAACACCATTTTCACCCTAAACATCTACATCAACATCTTGTATATATATAAAAATATGTATCATCATCTTCTAATAGCTCCTCAAAAATTTATGATTCTGAATCAAACACACCTTTTTATATATCAACCTCTTCAACATATTTTTCAATATAAAACTCATCCAAATTAGCAATCCCACAATCATATTTAGCACTACCAATAATACTCTCATTGTCAAATTCAATGTGCATAGGACATGAAGGTTTGTGACCACTTGTAAGTGCAGTTTTTTTTAATTCTCTAGTCAATAATTGTAAAATTTGTACACTACTCAGTAGTTCATTATGTTGAATCACACCTTGTTTTGTTTCTTCCTTTTGATTGTCAGTGTCACATGGCTGAAAAGGAGTATTATCATAGCTAAAATATGAAAGTATAATGGACTCCTCACAACATACATTAGTTATGTCATAGGATTTGAATCTCCAACAACCTCATTATGGATACGGTCAAAATCTGATGTACAATTCAAACCTACACTATTCTCACTCTCATTTATATTTGGGTTGTCATAAGAATAGTTTTCACTTATAAGATCATCCCCTCTTTTCTAATCACACACATCATGTGTTACAAGATGAGAATAAACATCATTTTGATTGACAAAAGAAAGGTTATCACTTGTAGACTCATCTTTATCACTTTGATGTTCATATTCTTCATTATCAACAACATGGGGCTCAATATTGTATGCATATTCAGACTTAACACTTTCAACCACTTCTACCCATTCAATAAATTGAACAAAAATTTATAGCTTTGAATCCTCAGGCCAATTAATTGAAAGAGGATCATAAATTTGTAAAAACATACCCACACATGCCAGTTTACGAGGCCTAAAACCATAAGGTATCTTAGACCAAGCATCTAAGAATGTTGGAAATAATACATATCCTGGTTCTTTCTCACCTCTTCTCATGTCAAACAAGGCACTAACACACCTCATAAGATCAACATTATTTTCAACTAGATAGAAATGAACTTGAGGCTGATCAGATGCAAGGTATTAGGGTGAAACATTTGGTTCAACACTAACATACATATCTTGGAAATTAAATTCATTCTCTATCTCATACTCTTGTTGCATACACGGTGTATTCCCAATGTTAAGAAAAAATTTAGATTGCACTTGCTTACCAAATTATTTTAAGAAAAGTGCCTTAAGATTCTCCCAAGAACAAATAGACTCCATAGGAAAAATACTAAACCATTGATTTATATCCTCTTGTAGTGACCTTACAAACAACTTCATGTACACATATTCTAAGAAAATCTAGGTATCCTCCATGAAATCACATAATGACTACATATGCATATTGGCCGACTCATTTCCCACCCATGAAATTTAGGAACATGCTTTTTTTTTAATCTTAGGAGGGAAAGGATTTGGATAGCCTAGAATACAAATGAATTTCAATGGGTTATACATTTATAAGGTTAATAACCTTATCTTTAGGCATAACAGACTCAAAATTTTACATTACATTTCTAGGAACTTCATACAAATAATCATGTTGATGATATATTTTTACTTGTGCATTCACAAGCCCTTTCAAAAACTTATGCAGTTACAAACTTCAAAAAATTGAACATTCTTCTCACATAATACATGATGTGACTAAAATTTAAATCAGAGAAGTATGCACACCTAAATCTAACAATCCTTTTCTTGGTGACACTTTCACTTGATAAGGAACAAAACTCTCCGCAAATAAAATGAGGAATACCTGGAGAAAAATTGCAGTTGTTGTATACTTTCCTTTTGACTGAAAGTTTGAAATATTTATTCAAATCTCAAGTTCATTCTTGCACAAAGTCACCATCTCTTTTATAGAGAAATAAATTTCAAACAGTTGGAAGCCATTTGAAATAATTTATCATTTTGGGTTCTTCAACAATAGAGTCACATAAACAATCTTCAAATTAGCTACAATAAAACCTTCTCCAGGCTGAATACTCATAAATTTGAAATAAATTTTTAGACCTATACTCTTCTTGACTCTAACTCAAAATAGATTTTACATTGGCATCCCTAGCAGAGTTACCAATTTTTTGATTCCCCAAATCAAAAAAATGTTAGGATCTAAAAGATAGCCAAACTTTATCCTCAATCCTAACATTAGAATTGGCCAATTAATAGGAAATAAATAATTTCTCCTACACTTTAGGCTCTTCAGGGACCTAGGTGCATAAACCATTTGCAATACTTAGGAATATACACTAGCAAGAATAAGTATTATAAATTTAGCAGATGACTCTAAAAAAACTACACCAAAACACATGAATAAACCTACCAAAATTGGCTCTATTCTAGGCTCATACATCATTTACAATGATTGAGAATACAAAGAATGTTTTAACCCACTTCTAATAACAACAAATTAAAATTATTTTCAAATATTGGGTATTTTGATCCATCTAGGGCTTGCACAAGAGAACCTAGTTGACCAGTCCCTTATCCATTCACAAAGTCAACATAAAATAACCTCTTGCAATAATGATAAAAACATAAAACCAATAATTATTAAACATCTATTCATTACAAAGATGTGATCTCTCATGGACATGTTGGCAACTTTCTTTATAATCTTGAAAATATTTCAATATTCTCCAATATTTAGCTGAAACCAATTTTAACATGTCCCTTGGACATGAGTATACATATGAATACCTATCATAACAAGTGTACAACATGATTAATTCCAATCCTTGATTATTGTGACTAAAAAAAAAACTAAAACCATTCAAGAGACATTAACACATGCTCTTAACTCTTACGGTGCTAACAGGTTTGATTATCACTATCACAAAACTAATTACAACATGCTGAAATTAGAACTTCAATGGATAAAACAAAACTCAACCTAAATTAATTTGTATAAAGCATTACATTAGCAGAAAACTGAGAAATTGGAACCCTTCAGAATGAGAAGGAAGAAGAATATAAAGAAGAAGGAAATCTCTAGATTTGATCAATAGATGACATGTGTCCTCCTAATATTTGACCTGATTAGAACATTCTCATTCTTTGAAATGACAAATTCCTACATTGCTGATATACTCCACTACCTTTGATTTCACCTTTTATCCCTTTGAAATCTTGTTGTTCACACATGCAGTATGCAGTAGAAAGTGATCTTTCCCTTTTGAAATATACTCAGAATTTTTTGTCTTTTCAGCATACTTACTCTCTATGTGAATACACTTTGCATAATATAACAAATCATTGGGATCATTTTACTTGCTTCACTTTGTTTCATTGCAATTGAAAATACTTTACCTCTATTTGGTCCTTTTGAATTAAGATGCTTCCTCCCATGAATATACTTTTCCATTTAACTTGGAATCTTTTTTATTTGCATATACTATTTCCCATGAGTAACATTTCACCTTGCTAAAATAACTTCCCACTCCGATGAACAATTTCCACCTTTGCACATCTTACCCTATTGGAAATTCACATGAATGTTCCTTCATCTTTTACTTTTGAAAACAATTTTAATTTGTGTGCAAGACACTTTTATCTTTGTGTGCTAAATCTTTACAAAAATGTTTTATACAACCTTATTATGCCTCTACTGAATACAAATGATCTTAAGTTAAATATATCCACTTTCATCTATTTTGTGCTCTGGTAAAACCCACCTTACTCTCAAGTGAAATAATTCCGTTGGATAAAATATTGGCTCACTTGTTACCCTTGTAGAATCATTCTCATTTTTGAGCTAAAATATTTTAGAAATGAAAATATTTCTCGTCATTTAACACCTTTGTAAAATTATTTTTACTTATTTAAGACTACATTTCCATGACTTTGCCTATCAAAACCTTTACCACTACTAGCATTTTACTCATTCACTTTTACAAAGTTCACTTCGTCTTTACTCTCCCCTAGATAATATTTTCATGTAGAAATATTTGACTTAATAAAAGAGATCACATTTCCCCTCTTACTTAATTGAGAAATAGAAGTATTATGGGTGAAGATAAAGTCTCTAATTACTTCACAAATATGATTGTAAAAGTATTTGTCCAATTCATTTGTATTTTTTTCATGCTCGAGTAAAACATTTTACTTTTCAGTCAAAGCATCTTACCTTCCTTATACTTCTAAATAAACTATTTCATATTTCTCCATTGTGCACACATAGGCTAGGAAGAATGATGACAAAGGTTTTGGAATTGGACTTTACTCCTTCCAAATATATTTGCTTGGAAGTTTTTATGTCTCTCAACAACTCTATATCATGCTTTACCTACAAACATCATTTCCATAAAACAACAAACCTTGAACAATTTTCTGTAGGATGTCTCACATACTGTATTTTTACTTTGATAGATGCTCACACTCTGGTTAGAAATCTCCTAGTGTTGGATACACAAACAACGAGTACGGTGGCATAGGTTGTAGAATCTGGTCCAACACCTTCCGATTGCATTTCTTTTGGGAGATTATGAGGAATGAAACAAACACCTCATATACGCTTCCACATCTTGCAAGCATGTTTACCATAACATTTCAGTGATGGATTTATGTCTGGGCACATTCCATTGTCCTTGTAATCCCCTCTAATTTGGTTCGAAACCCCCGTCATTATGGTTTGATAGACATTCATGCCCACTCAAGATCTTTGCACTCATATACAGAAGGAAAACCCCCAAATTCCCAATCTTCCCTGCTCAAACACTCCTATGTTTCTGCACACCATATTTACTATATCTATTTTCTCTAGCGCTACCTGATGCAGGATATAAAATCCCTGCCTGCTCCTATGTACCCCATTATTCTAGACTACATTTTTATTTCTTTCGCTTTCTTTATCAGAAATACAAGGCACTTAATGAAATATTTATATTTTAGTTTTACCCCTTATTTCTATGAATCCTTTACCATTTTATGTATTTTCCATGTGGAATGACGAGGCTGATAAATATTGAACATAGGGCGCTGGACTTTAATATTACCTAGGCTTTCCGCTCCATATTTCTCATTTTGGTATTGATTTTAGTGGAGGTGTGGGGTAAGAAACTCCTTGTCTTATGACACAAATAAAATAGGGGCCCACATTTTTTTCCATTCATTCTCTTGAAATTACTTTGACATCACAAATATTTTTAATAATGTATCAAAACATTATTAAATAGTGATTTAAATAAAAATGCTTAAATCCCCATTATGCTTATAAATCTGAACATAATAGCTTTGCCTTTGAAAATATTTTATGTCATAGATAAACATTATTATTTAAATCAAAATGATTTAAATAATAAAATATCATTCGTTCTAATTTTGAAGCCACAACTTGATGAAGCAAGTCAGGTCCCCATGTGGGCCCGGCTAATTTTTTTATCTGAATCAATTGGGTCTTTAAAATTGGTCTAAAACAACCTCCTTCTACATCTGGATCAATAATTTGAAGTTGGAGCTTACTGAAGTTTTTATTTTAACCATTCTATGTAGAACCATAAGTAGCCTCAAGAGCTGCTCTTAAAAATTGATTGAATCATGTCATGAGACCTCGACAACTAGTAAACACGTAGACTAATATACATAGAATCACCCTGCAAAATGACTTAAATTGATACCTCCTAGAGAATGAGATTTTAATCCCCAAAGTTGGTTAATCTATTTTCTCTACAACTGGAAGACCAGGACTAATCTGAAACCCTATCTATATGCTCATTGTAAAAATACCAAACTTTTTTTTGAAAGCCCGCGATTGGGAACATAAGTCCATTTAGATACAAAGAAAGTATGTGCCAAATACCATTTCATGAATTAGCTTATGGTGCAAGATATTGATGTTCAAACTTGACCTCTTTAAAATTTTCAAAACATGTAAGGTTAGAACATAGCAAATTGCATGTGAAATGGGTTAGCAAAAATATCATATGAACTCTTAATGGTCTAAAACTGTGCACATGAGCTCATTTACATGCTACCATTACAAAACAAAAATTGGATTGTCCTAGTGACTGGCTAATTGGTTATTATTAATCTCCAAAGTTATCCTCTTAATAACTTTGACACTGCACACTCAGTAAATTTGAATAAACTAAGTTCAGTTTTGACTTGGAAAACATGTCAATTGGATTCACTGGGGCCTCAAAATGGAAATGGGAGTTTTATCTCATGTGATCAACATAGGGGAATGATATTTTTTTCATACAATCAACTAAGAAAAACATATAATCCTGGAAAGTAAGCTACTTGGATTTTCTAGGAAAATGCAAAATGTAGATTTACATAAACCCCCTCCAACTAGGTGCTTCAAATATTTGTCAAAACTAACTTCGGGAGGTTGCAAATGGATACATTGAATCAATGATAGGAATTTAACACACTCTCAAAGTTATTTCTCACAACACTCATCAGGTATCAAATTGTTAGTTTACATAGTGGGCTACTTAGAATAGTGCTCCAGGGGTTCCTTTTCTATGTCTTAGTAAAATTTCAACATGGTCATTGTCAAATCTCTCCAAAATTTGAGAGTACCAACACATAGTAATCATTTGTGGGATCCATCCCCACTGTGGTTTCTCCCTTAACTGGGATTCCACACAAAAATCATGGTATCATAATGTTGTGGATGTTTTGTTTATGCTTCGATTGTTTACTTTCAATTATATTTGGCTTATGGTTGTGCAACCAGTTTAAGAAGGTTAAAAAGATTAGAACACTGATTCACCCCACTGTGTTCCTCAATCCTAATGGTAAAAATCTAGATGTCACCTTTGTTTCCATCACAACTTTGAATTAGTTTCAAGCTAGGCTTGGTCTTCCTTGGCTCACCTCCGTGACAGTCGTAGTCTCTCCTATTCATAAGTGTATGAAAATTCTACATGATGGTGAAATAATCAATTATTAAAATCATAGTCTCTATCATCCTTTAGTGCCTTGAAGTAACTTTGACCTTGATTTATTTTATCTTTCTATGCATCAACTAATTCAACCTTGTAAAGACAATCTTTTTTGATCCTATTAGATTTCAAAACCTAATATATTTGTGATCTTAGAAATCCTTAGGATGTTCCATCTCCTTTCCCTAGACCTAGAATTCTTCCCACACCTCCTATATATTCTTATATTCTACCTCCTACATCCTATAAATATTCATTTGATGTTATCTCTCAACCTAGGGATGACTTTCGTTCTTTATCCCAAAGAAGAAAAGGGCTCAATGTTGATTAATCCTAAATCAAACCAAATCTCAAGCAAAACCAAACGTAATTGTTGTGCTCATGATCACCAACATAAACATCTTGCTAGAGACCATGAATGTATTTGAAAAAATATTTCCTCCCCTAAGACACCTATTGATGCTTTGATTCCCTTTGACCATCCTATGCATAGCCCAAGAGAGGAAGTTAATTTGAAAAATACAAAATTGAACAAACATGATGATTTTATTTATATCTTATATTCTATTACAATTAATTTGGATGAAGAAGATACTCATGATGATGATGATTTCAATGTTCCTAATGTAAATGATGATATTCATAGTCATGATTCTAATGATATGTATGAGCTTATTGATGTTAATCATGATTTACCAACTATATATGTTTTCAAAATAATTATCTCTTACTCCTAGTGATGAACAAAGTAACCCATATTTACAACATGATCCTTGTTTGGAACTGGATATTGTTCCATCTTCCATTCTTTATGTTTCTCCTCTTGTTTGATTCCCACATTCCCTAAACATTAAAGACTAAGATGCAACATAAAGCGATATGCTTGACTAGCTCCTCTTGTACGGTGGATTCTTTTTGTTTTTTTCCTCGTTTAATGTGCTTTCCCTGTGATGTGCTTTTTTTAATATATTTTGTTTAAACTTCTTTAGACTACCATTATTTCTTTGTTGGTGCAAGGTGATGAAGGAATCAACCTATTGTGACATTCCTCTATTTGTATCTCATTTATTCTATATGTTGTTTCATGTTATGTCTTGCATGTACCACTATTGGTAAATATGCATTTGTGTTGTCTAATTGGGGATGATGCAAAATGATAGATACCTATTCTTTTTGGTCTCCATGATGTTAACACCAAAATAATCTTCTTTGTAACTCTTATTTGACATTCTTCCATTGTTCTTGTAGTTCTACTACATTTAGGGAATGACAAAAGTTCATTTTGATATCATTTTGAAATACATGAGTTATCATATGATCATACTAACCCCTAAGTTAGTAGAACTCTTTTATGCTCTCTTTTGTCATTTGTTCATTTCCCTTGGTTTGTGCTTTTTTAGAGGTCTCTCATAATGGAAACATCTCTTGTGGGTGCATGTATGCTCCATTAAATCGATTGCTCTCGCTAAGGCCTTTTCAATCACTTTAATGTGGGGGTATACACTTTGGTCCTTGTTTTTGTGTAGTTAAATATTGGTATCAAACTTAAAACCAACCAACACTCAATAAATCATTATCTCAAGAATTTAGCTATGTGAGGCCACATCGAATGGACCAACTAAATTCTTAAAAGTGGCTTATTGCTTCCTAGTTGAAGTGAGTTTAATCCTTCTTTGAATGCTCATCAGATTGGCATCAAGGATTAGTGACTTGACTACTCCAATATGGAAGATTCTAAATGCAATGAAAGACTAGAAAGAAACTAGTATGAAAGATTTAAGATAGGATGAGATATTTAAGCTAGAATGGATGCAAACAACTAGTATTCTAGAATGAGAATGCAAAAACAATCTATTATGAAACAATGCAAGAGAGATATGAGCATATAATGAAAGAAACTAGAAGTTAATAATTCAAAACAACAAGATTACTCTAAAAATGTAAGAACACAAGAATGCAAGAAAGCTAAATTCACCAAAATCTAAGATAGAACCCTTGAGCCAAGGAAGAGCTTCCTTTTAAAGGAATTGCCTCAATAATGGAGGGTGGAGATTAAGAGGCAAAAAAATGAGTGGCTATGATGAAGAGGCAAAAGGAGAATGAAGGAGATGGAAGGTTAGGTAGAAATGAGTGGTGAGGATTAAGAGGCAAAAGGGAGATGTTAGGCAAGATAAGACAAAATAGCAATTTTGAAAGTACAAATCCCTTTTATTTGCTAATTAATCAAGATTAAGTGTGTGCACACATGTGAATGTGTTATTTTAATAAAAGTGTAAAAACTTTATATTAAAAGCAATGTTATAGCAATTAAATAAATATGCAAGCTCTAGAAATTAGACCATAGTAGAAGCTTGATATAAGATTTTTTATTTTTTATTTAATTATGCAAAGGGGATTTTCAAGGTTACTTTGCACAATTGTGTCTAGTAAATATGAATTTGAGATTTAGGATTTGATTTGAGGCAATTTTATTGAAATTGGAGGCTTAGGTTCTACTAGACAAATTTTAGGTGATTACAGTTTCAAATTTTCCACACACACAATAATTTAATGCAATCTCTCTTATGAAAATGGCTAAGGAGACAATTCTTTTGTTACATTCATGTTTTTTTTACTATCATGGACTTTTGCATTATTTAATAGATCTCTTAATGGAGACAATGTTTTCTTTAAGGACCGATCCTCCATTTATAGATCCCTTTGGAGATAATTATTTCCTTGAGAATGGTCACCTTTTCAGGATCTCTTAATAGAGACAATGCTTTCCTGAAGGTCTGATCCCTTTGTTTTGATGGATTGACTAGAATAATTCAACTTGATAGACTATCAATGCCATATTTTTTAGCAATGATTTCTCTTTGCATATTCCATAATAAGACAATACCTTACCAGGATAGTGGTCATGCCCCTCTTTCTCACTCTTTCTCTTTTCTCTTCTCTCTTTTGAGTGATGTCTCTTTATATTGGTTTTGGTTTTGATGAGGAATTAAGTTACTTGGGGGCTTGATGCTTTTTTGTCTACTTGACCTTTATAAGATCATTCTTATGCACTGATCTTCTTTACCACAAGCATGAGTTTTTCTCATATTCTTTTTAAAGTGAGGGATAAATGTATCACCCTGGTAACCTCCACACAAGTGTCTCTCCCACCTTTCATCACCAATACACAAACCCAACAACCATTTTACACAATAGGGATGCCACTTACAAGAACCCAAAACCAACTGTTCATATCACAAACCCCCACCACCACATCCACATTCCCAGTCATTTCCACGTCCCAACCTATTGCAAGGATAGGTTCTTCTTGGGGCCTTACTCAAGCACATATGCATGCCTTGGGGATCCAAAAAAAATCACACATCTCTAATCCCATCATCCCACAAATAGCTATCCAATTTGTAGCATAACCATCACCACCTCCTCCTCAAATATCATCTATCCCCACATTTAACAACTATCTAGCCATGCCATCCTCCATCCCTCAAATAGTACCACCACTTCAACAACAAAGCTCTTCCCACTTTTCCAATTATCTCACACAATCACCTCCTATCACCAACATCCAAGGAACCATCCCACCCTCAGCAATGCAGGAATGCATCTCACATACATTAGCCTAGAACATCAACAATCCACACCATTTTACCAACCTCCTCCACAATAGTAGTACTTCCCTACATAACAACAATATGCTTTCATGCCTCAGTAGCAACATACGCCAACATACCTCTCACAACAATATGCCTCCGCACTCTAGCAATAATACCGTTCTCAACCACCACCACAAAACCTACTCCAATCCACCTATATAGCAAGACAATCCCTTTTCTGAATCCCCCAATATCCTCCTCAAAAGCATTTGTATTCACCTGCACAATCCGACCCTTTCCTAATGGAAGTACCCACTCCAATAGCTATCAACTCAAAATGGAAGGGAATGAAAAATGCTCTCAAGGAGCTCATGGCTGGGACAAAAGGAAAGACCTTTAAGTTCGAGGAGGTTTGTATGTATTTTTAGGATTAACAAGACATAAATAACAATTACATGCAAATATAACCAATATCATAAAATAATAAACCACATAGAAGAGAACACAAGACACAAATATTTAATGTGGTTCACCCAATCCCTGGGCTATGTCCACCAACAACGAGTCCAATAATCTTATTATCCAATTATTGCAACTTGATTATAATCTGCAATCCCTTATAGCTCAATACCACCGTAAGAAGCTACTAAAAACATACATTATGAAATCCCTAACCCTAAGCCATTTTTATACAAGCTTTTTGCTACTTTAGGGTTAGAACTGGTTACAACATGTCACCATCAGTTAAGGATAAATGGAAAGTGTACAATAATTCCCTGATCAGTCACCATTAACCAACAATCTCCCACTTGATGACTGATCAAACTCCATGCTAAACAACAATCACCCACTTGGAGACTGATCCTATAGCAATACCGCTACCACATGAGGCTCCCACTGGATTGAACCACCCTAGATTCAGTTGTTCCTTTATTCTATTTAGTTTAAAAGACCAACTAAAGCTAAAGAGGAGTTTAGATTCTCCCTTGGTACTACCTTTGTAAACATATCTATTGGATTATTATTTGTATGTTCTTTTCCAGCTTTAACTGTCCATCATCCAAAACTGACCGAATGAAATGGTACCACAACTATATCTATTTTTTCTTTGAATGGAGAGAAAAATTCTTGGCAAGATGAATGGCACTCTGGCTATTTGTAAACAAATAATTGTGCATCTATGGGTGTCACAATTCCTCCATGAAGAATTGAAGCCATATCATATCCTTGACTGCCTCTGTACTAGAAACATACTTTGCCTTGGTAGTGGATAAAATATTAACCTTTTGTAACTGATAAATCAAACTCACCATTGTCCCACCAATAGTAAATACATATCCTGTAGTAGTTTGCTTGGTATCAAGATCCCCTACCAAATTTGAGTCAACATAGCCTTGTAAATCAGTAGTAGAGCCCCCAAAATGTAAAAATTTATTGGATATTCCTCTCAAATATCTGAGAATCCATTTGAGTGCATTCCAATGGTCAATCCCAGGATGAATCATATACTTGCTAACAAATCCTACTACATGTGTAATATTTGGACGAGTACATACCATAGCATACATTAAACTTCCTATAGTTGAAGCATAAGGTACCTTGGACATTTTCGTCTCCTCTTCTAGTGTCTTTGGACACATCTCCTTAGTTAATTTCAAATGGATAGGAAAAGGTGTGTTGATAGCTCTTGCATTCTCCATAGAGAAACGTTTCAACACCTTCTCAATATAAGAAACTTGAGATAGAGTCAATTTTATGTACTTTCTATCTCCGCATATTTTCATACCAATGATTTTTTTTGTTGCCCCCAAATCCTTCATAGAAAATGAGTGTGCTAACTATTATTTCAATCCCTTAATGTGATCCATGTTAGACCCAAGTACAAGAATATCATCAACATATAAACATAAAATAATGTAGCTATCATTATCCAACCTTTTAAAATAAACAAAATGGTCTGAATGACACCTAGTATATCCATGCTCATGCACAAAACTATCAAATTTAAGATACCATTGCCGAGGTGCTTGCTTCAAGCCATATAAACTTTTATTCAATCTGCACACTAAGTGTTCCTTACCTTTGACCTCAAATCCTTGTGGTTGTTCCATATATATTTCTTCATCCAAATCACCATGAAGAAAAGTTGTTTTAACATCAAGCTTCTCTAAATGCAAATCTTTAGAAACCACAATACTTAAAACAATACGAATAAAAGTCATTTTAACAACTGGAGAAAATATCTCATCAAAATCAATGCCCTTTTTCTGTGCAAATCCTTCTACAACTAACCTGGCTTTAAATATTTTCTTACCTCCACCCTCTTTTTTCAGTATGTAAACCCATTTATTTTGTAAAGCCCTTTTATATGTAGGCAACTTACATAAATCCTAAGTTTGATCTTTCAAAAAGGAGTCCATTTCCTCTATCATTGTAGACTCCCACTAAAGCTTTGTATCCACTTGCACAGCTTCATCATAAAATTTTGGTTCACCGTCATTTGTTAATGAAATAGAATACAAAGAGGGAGAAAATCTTTCTTGAGGTCTACTTAGCGTTGTTAACCATCTAACATTCAAAGGGGTTTGTGGTATTTTTTGTTGTTGTTGTTGTTGTTGAAGAGCATAAGGAACTACTAGAACATCATCTTTTGGAGTATCATACAGTACTACATAATCATTTTCTTTCTTCTCATGATGCTGCAACAGATCTTTGTACAACACTTCCTCATTGAATAAAACATCCTTGCTTCTTAAAATTTTATGATTTTCAAAATCCCAAAGCCTATAACCAAATTCATCAATTCCATATCCAAAAAATACACATTTCTTAGATTTAGCTTCCAGTTTGGTTCAGTTTTCAGAGTCTATATGTGTAAATGCTTCACAACCAAAGGTTTTGAGAAAAGAATAACTCACCTTCTTACCAGTACATGCTTCCTCTAGAATACCACAACCCAAAGGAGTAGAGGGACCTCTATTGATTAAATATACAACTATATTAACAACCTCCACTCACATTTTTAAGGGAATCCTATCATGCAACCTCATACTCCTTGCACGCTCCATTATTGTTATGTTCATGCGTTCAACAACTCCATTTTCTTATGGAGTCCTTGGTACAC
This sequence comes from Chamaecyparis obtusa, assembly GCA_027943335.1. Classification (NCBI taxonomy): domain Eukaryota; kingdom Viridiplantae; phylum Streptophyta; class Pinopsida; order Cupressales; family Cupressaceae; genus Chamaecyparis; species Chamaecyparis obtusa. The sequence goes on from BSBK01015267.1 coordinate 21,248, forward strand.
TTTTATGCTTATGAATACCATTAGAGAAATAATAATCTTTAAATTTTGTGTTGTAATACTCACCACCATTATCAGATTTGAGACACTTTAGCCTTTTAATAGTCTCATTCTCAACCAAGTATTTCCATTTCTAAATTTTTTGAAATACATCACATTTCTGTCTAAGGAAATAAATCCATACTTTTCTTGTTGCATCATCTATAAATGTAACATAATATAGAGAGCTACCAAGGGAAGATACATGAGCTGATCCCCATACATATGTATGCACAAGCTCTAATTTCTCATTTTTATTTTCCTTCCCACTCTTCACAAAACTAACTCTCTTCTATTTTCCATACACACAACTTTCATAGAAATCCATATTGACACATTTTAGATATGGTGAAATTTTTTTTGAATGAAGTAATTTCATACCTTTTTCACTCGTGTGCCCAAGTCTATTATGCCATAGTGTTGTGTCAGAATCTACAGAAACTATTTGATGTTTTCTTGCTTAAATGAAACAACTGTTCCTAAAGATTCATTTTTCTTTGAAACAATTAAAGTAGAAGGAACATTTTGACCTGTACAAAGATATAAGGTGCCTACTTTGACACATTTTTCTACTACTAAGGAACCTTTTGAAACCTTCCAATTTCTATCATTAAAAGTAACTATGCAACCCTCATCACCCAGTTGCTCTGCTGAAATTAGATTTCTACTCAGCCTTGGAACATGTCTTACCTCTAGTAGTAGCCAATGATTCCCATTCTGCAACTTAATCTTAATTTTTCCCTTTCCAACAATTTGACAGGTTTAATTATCTCCCAAATAAGCTAGCCCAAAATCCCCTTGGACATAATCAAGAAAATAACCTGTATGGGGTGTAGCATGAAATGAAGCCCCTGAATCTAAAACCCATAAATCATCAACACTTTCTAAAGAAAGAAGCAAAGCATCCTCTTTAGATTTATTACTTACCATATTTGCCTCCTTGTTACCTTCTTGTTTGTCTCCTTCTTTATTCTTCCAAGACCAAAAATCTTTCTTCTTATGACCTATTTTTCCATAGTACCAGCAATCATTTGGTCCTCTAGATTGAGACCTCTTGCCCTTTTATTTTCCTCTTGATTTTCCATGATTTCCAGAATTGTTGCCTCTCTCATTCGTTATGCCCTTTCTTTGTGTGTTCAAGACACTTCTAGATGTAGATCCACCTAAGCTTTTCCTACAAGTTTCCTCACTCAGAATCACACTGATAACATCATCAAATTTTAGGGTATTAGAACTAGAAATAGAGTTACTAACAACCATTACCAAGCCATTCCAACTTTCAGGAAAAGAACACAAAATTAAGAGAGCCCTAATTTCTTCATAAAAAATAACATTTACGGAAGATAATAGACTAGTAATCATATTAAATTCATTCAAATGATTAGTAATAGATCCACCTTCTTCCATCTTCATATTAAACAAACACTTCATGAGAAATACCTAATTTGAAGCAGAAGGCTTTTCATATAACTTTTCTAGGGTTTCCATCAAATCTTCAGTTGTCTTTGCTTATGTAATATTGAATGCCACCGATTGTGCTAGGCACAATCAAATACTTCCAAGTGCCTTTATGTCAAGAATATCCCAGTACTCATCAGTCATTGTTGATGGTTTCTTGGATTTTCCTTCCAATGGTCATGATAGATCCTTCTAATAGAGATAGTCCTCCATTTTCATTTTTCCATAACTAAAAGTTTTTCCCATTAAACTTCTCAACCTTCATCTTACCCTCCTCTTCTATTTCTCCCACTCAACCATAAGACACCCACTAAACTGTGAGACCTTCATGTAGAGTATAACTAAAAAGATAACCTCTCTCTAATACCACTTGTTAGGATTAACAAGACAAAAACAATAGTTACATGCGAATATAACCAATATCATAAAATAATAAACCACACATAAGAGAACACAAGACACAAAGATTTAACGTGGTTCACCCAATCCCTAGGATACGTCCACCAACAATGAGTCCAATAATCTTACTATCTAGTGATTAGAACCTGATTACAATCTTAATGAGGATAAATGGAAAGTGTATAGTACTTACCTGATTAGTCACCATTGACCAACATGTATCCCTTTGATAGATCCATCACAATAGTCCCCTTCCCCAAATATTTTGAGACACCCAAGTTTGACAAGTACTGAGGGAAGGGAGATTTAGTCAGCCATGCCAAGGAATTCTAAATGGCTTGTCAAGAGGTTGTTTAGAGTGACAATTTCCTCATGTGCCTCTTTTCCAAAATCCTAGGGGGAACCACCATTGAGTGGTTCTACAAGATACCCTATGGATTAATATCAACCTTCACAAAATTGTTTAAAAATTTCAAAGTTTAATACACACATAACATCGAGAATGAACTTTTGGATCTTTGTAACTCAAAATAGAAAGGAGGTGAGAGTCTAGCTGACTAATTGCAAATATGGAAAAACCTCACTACGAGGCTATCATATCAATCGCAAGAGAAATATCTCACAAAAATATTTATCAACAATCTGCACCTAAAGTTATCCCACTTCATGTGCATGAATTATATCCAAACCTACCAAAACATCAAAGAAAATGGGATGGACATTAAGAAAGGCATCTTGAATGACGGTACCATCAAACACTATAAAGAGAACCAATAAGACATGTCCAATAATGATCGACCTTGCTATTGGATAAAAAAAAGAATGTGATCACTAGTGGTGCCACTGATACCAATCATGTCCAAGTTGTTGTGGGTATTCCTAAACTTCCTATGTCTACATATAAAAAACAAGAACCAATGTATCCAATGCCTAGGACAACCTACCAACAACCCATGTAGAACTATCAAAATCTAGTGAACCAAACCAATGCTATATTAGTCACCCGAAGACAAAACAAGCCAAGTGTCCAGAATAACCAAAAGTGCATGTTCACTTCCCTTGGTGAACCCTTGGATGTGATCTTCCATCGAATGGTCAATGCCAAATTAATCATCTATCTTCAAACCTAACCATTTGATGAGTCAACCCAAAAGCCTGCATGGTGTACACACTAAAATGGTGCACTTCTATGAACCATTACATGCAAGGTTGCTCAAGAATGAGGCCTCACAAAGCGGCTCATAGCTCTCTATGCATGGAGTTGCAAGGGACTATGATAAATTTGCTCTCAGCTAGAGCTACAAACTTGTGACCTTGCTGGTCAACCATACAATGAGAGATTCGAATGAGGACAAGGGCAAGAGTGCCAATATGCCCAAACAATCAAATGGAAATGCAATGCAAATGCAAGCTAAGAATGAGGATGCAAATATGCAAGCTATACTATGAAAATGAAAGTACAATCTAAACTATGAAATGGAAATAGTAATGTGTTACAACCCTTCCTATTAAGCTAGATGAGTTATTCTAAAGCTTGAAAGTGAAATCTAAGCTATGAAAGCATAAACATGAACTACTACGCAAGAAGATGAAGTCTAAACTATGAAGAAATGAGGAAATCCAAGGAAAGCTTGATGTAGCAATGATCTCCAATAGCTCCAAATGCACCTAGAAAACTTGCAGCATAACATTAGCATGAAAGATGGGTCTGCAAATGGAGGAGAGAGCTCTCCTTTTATAAGAAATGAGGTGAAATGGACCATGGAGATTAAGAGGCAAAAAGTCTTAATCAGCGGTGGAGCTTGAAAGAGGAGCAATCCATGTGCACAAGCATCCTCCAATAGGAAAATAAGAGTTGACTTTATGTCCATATGAGACAAAAAGTGCTTTTCTCCTTTTTATAAAATAGGAATAATGCTTTATTTGTGCAACTTAGGATAAGAGGAAAGTGGGGGCTTTTTATTTAATTAAAAGGGGAGGAAATATTCCTTTTAAGTAAATAAAGACTTAGGATAAATGGTTAGCCCATAGGATAAAAATCCAATATATGATCAAAATTAAGACTTGATCAAGAAATTGATATTGTTGAAAATATTGATTATTGATAAAAATGATTCAGGGTTGATAAATCAAATAAATGGGGCCCAAAGTCTAGGCGACCATTTTTGGGTGCATACATTTGCCCCTCTTTGACTAACGTGTGATCGATTTGGGAACACATGCAGTCAAAGAAGAATTGAAATGTGAGATCAATCTGGGATCACAAAACAACTCAGATATGAGGTCGATTCGGGATCATATTCAGACAAAGCATAAACAAAGGTCTTTGAACATGAGGTCGATTCGGGATCACATTAAAAGTAAGAGATAAGAATCTCAAATTTGAGCGATAGCTCACAAAAGATGTCTGAATCAGGAAAATCAAGGAAATCAAGGATGAGAATCCCATAAGTACTGCCCCCTTGGAGTCGAAATCGAAATCATAGAGAGGAGAACAGTGAATTGATAAGGATTTGATCAAATCAGAATGAAATCATAATCGAATGTAAAGCCCAATAAGTTAACCATTAGGCAATGAAACATGCCCCAGTGAGGAAGTAGAAGAATAGAAATAGAAGACTAGAAATAGAGTGGATGAAAGACTAGAAAATTTGAGAGACATGGAAGGAAGAAATTCCATCGAAAATCAAATTATGCCTCAAAAAGTCAGTCAACTACTCAGAAGAAGGGGAAAATTTGGAAATGTGACTCAGATTTCGATTTCGAGTCTGAAAATGGATAGAAAATGATGTGATATGAAAGACCGAAAATGAAAGATGTGATCAAGAAGAATAAAAAAATGAGCATAGTTGACCAACTAGTCCGTAGATGATAAAAAGGAGAGCTCTCTCCATATGCAAGATGCAGAAACTAAACTAACATGAACCTAGAAATGCAAGCTACTATGAAAGTGGTTGACTTGCAAGGTCACAACGCTTATAGACATCTAATTATCATCATCGAGCGTTATTGGTAGCATCGTAAGATCATACAATGCACACTAGCATGACTATGTGGATATGAATATGATCTTTATCAGATAGAAATGTGGAAATCCCACCTAGGCATCAAAGACATAGAGGTCAAGATGACTAATGCAGTGAGATTACCTAAATTTGATATGGCGAGATTATGTTTGTATCAAGACACATGAAAGTCAGGATAACTAGAAGCATGCACTCGCAAAACAGTCAAGGATAATACCTTGTCAATCCATAGTGTCAAGTAAGACCAGCATAAATGCTCATGACAGTTAGGATCAACAAAATATACCCAAAAGTAGATAAAAAAATAAAACATGTTCTCGTACCTTCAGTCTTCTAGCTATGCATCATCGAAAACTTCTCAGGGAGAGACCACTCATCAAAGAAATCCTCATAGATAGCACACAAGGAAAAGTAAAGTCAACATATCTCAACGAGTTGATTGTTTAAGTGCGTGTGTGTTGGTCATAGAGTCAGACTCTGAGTATCACATTTGCAAACGAGCAACGTCGCATCATACTAGACTGTTGGGTAAGACATCTGATAAGTGTTAAGAAACACTTGACGCAAGGGTAGTGTTGAAAAACACTATTCGGGGTGGTGTTGAAAAACACCTGTTTGGGGTGGTGTTGAAAAACACCTATTTGTGAAATGCCCCAAGAGACAAACGCACCTAAAGGACCAATGCTAATAGTTATGCCTCCTAGACAAAGACAAAGACTGATTCCAGACTAAGCCAAATAAGGTCAAGGCATGATGGAAAGTGGCTAAGTGTCGAGGACGCATGCTAACAAATAAGGGTGCAAACGCCGCAAGTAGCGCCTATTTCTAGGTTTTCACCACTTGGATTTTTATTGCAATTTTTTCTTTTTTCAATTTTTTTTGTATTTTTGCTACCAAGGCACCTGTTTCCAGGTTTTCACCAAGACACTTTTTCTTCTTCTTTTTTTGAATTTTTTGTATTTTTTCAGGACTTTTTATACTTTTAAAGATTTTTTCAGCATCATATATGATTTTTTTTGGTATTTTTTCAGGATCAATAAGATATATACAAAGGATGCCCCCGGACAGAATGGGCATTAAACTCATGAGCAAGATCACATCGTGTAGTCCCAATATCTAGAAATATGGAGGACAAGATGGATGAGCAAGCTGGTGGAGGAAAGGAGAATGAAAGCGAACGAAGGGAAGAAATCTTCAAGGTCAAACTCCTCAAGAATACCCAAGCTAGGAAAAAAAATTGTCAGGTAAAGCGCATCTGGACAAGTGATGAAAGGCCAGCATAGGATAAGCCTCAAACGCGTGGTATAAGAGTAGGAAAGGATGCAGTCCAAAGGAGTAGACATGTCAAGAGATTTCATAGCATCATGTTTTACTCTTTTTTTATTAGATCAAGACCAAAGAGGAAAATGATAGCGAAAGGTTACAATGAATGAATGAAAATGAATAAGAAGGCTAAACATGCATGGAATGAAAGCAAGATCATCGGAAGATAGCTCAAAAGATAGCCAAATGTTCGTGTATAGTTCAACCCTGTCAAGATCAAAGAGAGAAGATGGAATGGATGAAATATGTAGAAGAACTACGCATGATGCCTGATTGTCAGGTTTTCATCATGGTACTTATCCAAGGTGCCACAAGGGAGTGATTTTCACCATAGGATGAATTTATTTCTCTTTAATTTTACTACCAAGGTGCTTGTTTCTAGGTTTTCACCATGACACATTTTCAATTTTTTTCAATTTTTCTTTCTTTTTTTGAATTTTTCTATTTTTAAAAAAAATTTATCTTTTTTTTGGAAGAAGGTGAGTTTTTTAGATAATGCTCCTTGAAAGGATAAATCATGATATGCCAAGGATTCAAAATTATATGCTCAAAGATGCTAATAGGGAAAGGAATACAAAAGAGAAAAATGGAGGATAAGGTTTTATGCAAAGCGAGTGAGGCTGGAAGATAGGAGGAATAGGCAAACGAGAAAAAAGGATAGAAGGTAGAAGGATAATGAATGGATGGATTGTGAAAGGGTAGATGAAAAAGAAGGCAAGATCAACATCAACACACACCTTGAAGGGTGGTGAGAAGGTGGAGGAAACTTGAATGAAGGAATTCGTGAAGGAATATGGTGAATATTTAGCAGAGGTTGTGGTTTAGGCGCATGGAATGGAAGAATATTTTTGGAAGAAAATGAAGTGGAAGCTTTTGGAAGCTTGAATCTCAACTTCACTTGTTGTTCAACATTAGAATCTTTCAAGAGAGATTTTGGAATCCATATAGCCTTAGGCTTTTTATTTCTTTTTGATGATATAGAGAGAATATCTTCAATGATGGATTTTGGAACCCGTACTTGTCTTGTAGTTTTCTTCTTAGATATCTCTTTTGACTTTATGCCCCCATGTCGATTAGAGGAGACATGGTGATCTTATTTTTTTTATGAATTCTTGTATTGGTTCTTTTTCTTGTATTGAACATTCAAGTTACTTCCAAAAGACTTGGGACTTATGGAAGAAGGATGATAATATGACTGGTTTAGATGGGTGGATGGATGAAAACGATTCAAGGGTATGCATCTATGTTGACCTTGCGGAAAGATAGGAGATGGAGGGATGTAAGGACCAAGATGGATGACAAATTAGAAGAATTAAGAGGGGAAAGTGAAGGGACATAAGGACCCAAGATGGAAGGCAAACTTGAAGCTCTTGGTAGTGGTGGAGGAGGTCCAAGGATGGAAGTGGAAGATGCAAAAGGATAATCAATAAGTTCATCAACATCTATATGACAACCAAGGACATCAACATCTTTAGAGTGAGCATTAGGATTTTCAATAGGATCCTGGACATCTTGAATAGGAGCATCTTCTTTGATAGGATCATTCAAAGCTTGCAAAGATTTAGGAAGAGAAGAAAGTGGAAGTGAACATGGAGTGGTAGAACAAGAAGATGGAATACTTTGATCTTGACAAGGATCATTGGGTAGCATAAGCGTATCAACTTTATTTTGATTTTCAATAGGCTTTACATCAGAAGTAACAACATCATTTTTAATAACCTTAAAGGAAGTATCATCTTTGGAAAATGCAAGTGTGGTAAGGTTATTTTGATTATCAATAAGCTCAACGGTGTAAGTAGTAGCTTGATCTTGCTTAGGAGATGGTGGAATGAATGCGGAATAGTGTAGAGGATCAAAAGAACCATGAAATGGAGGAGAGACATCATGAAAATAATTGGATGACATGGAGGGTTCTTGATCTTGATCTTTTTTTATGTTCTTTTCTTTATCATTTTTAGAGTCCTCTTGACATGGAGCCACTTCTAAGGACAAGGAAGCATGTTGGGATTGTATGGAAGACTTTGGAAGAGATAGTGAAGAATTAGCTGAAGTAGGTAGTATAGCAAATGAAGGCTTAAGATCTTTTAGTTTAGCATCATTAGAAGTATTTGTAGCAAAGTGAAGGTTAGCTTGAGTTTCTTTAAGAGGTAGCCCTTGAGGATAACTATAGGGAACTGCATGGAAAGCCTTAGGATCTTTGTTGGATGAAGGATTTGTGATAGATTTGGAAGACTCGGAAGCTTTAGGAAATGTACAAGTATTGGAGGAAGTAGGGGATGGAAGGGGACCATCACAAGACAAAGGTTTAGCATTAACATGATCTTGCTGGAGAGTGTAATCTTTATTTTCAGCATGAGAGTTTTTAGACAAGACATGCTCATAGTATCTTCATTTATAATCAGAACAAAAAGCTTTCTCTTCCTCAATAGAAGTAGATGTATCATATTGTTCACAACAAATATCATAATTTCTCTCAAAATCAGAATCATAGGGATCACCATCACAATCTATCCAATAGGATGACCCTTTAGTAAGCCTAAGCACACGATGAGGAGGACTCTTAGGAACATAGGTGCCATAAGTATTGCTACATTTTCCATCATCATAGTCATCATAGTCATCAAAGGTAGGTGTGTCACTCTTTGTGGAAGAGACATCACAAGGACTATCACGTTGCTCTTTATGGTATGTCTTCTGAAGAGAAGTAAGACTCTTGGGAGAAGTAGAAGAGGAACGAGATCTTGAAGAAGAGGAAAATGAAGACCTAGTGGAAGAAGAATACTTAGATAATGAGGAATTCAAATGATGTTTAGAAGAGTCATGATAAGATTTGGAAGATGAAGAATGTGAATAGTGTTTAGAAGAATCATGATAAGACTTAGAAGATGAAGAATGAGAATGATGTCTAGAAGAGTCATGATAAGACTTGGAAGGTGAAGAAGAATGAGAAGATTTAGATGATGAAGAATGTTTGGAAGAAAAAGATTGTGATATGATCATGTTTATGATTCTAGCAAACGCATCTGATTTAAACATCTTTTCTTTTATTTTTGCTATAAATTCATCACTCATGAGAATTTTGGAGGAACAACACTTTTCAAATATGTCAATGAGCTCAAGATCATCTATTCTTAATAAAGGTTCCAAAGCTAGATAGTTAAGATTCATGGTTCCAAAAGAGGAGAAATCAAGCATAGGAATGATAGAAAAATAGAGGAATGCAAACTAGATAGGAGAAAAAGAATCAAGAAGAAGAAGAAGAATTTCCCATGGGAATAGAAGACTTTAGAAGAACATGGGAAATGGAGAAGAAATAAGAAGACTAAGAGCCATCTTGTGCAATTGATACCATAATGTTCATTGAGATGTTGAGCGACATGACAACACCTAGGATCTAAGATCTGGACTGACCAAGGGAGACTGAAAATAGAAGACCCTTGGTAATAGGATGACCTCACAAAATGTCAACACCAAACTAGGATAATCAAAATTCTCTATTGTCCAAAGAGAAATGAAAAGATAGAAGAAGGGGATTTACCAACACTGTCAAAGAGGTGCTTCAAATCAAAGGGTGACTACCCTTGCACTTTTGAACCAGGAGGTTGGGCTAGGCCAAAAGATAATTGAAATTGAGATTAAATGAAAATTATTTGGACAATAAGAGTACGAGAATTTCCCAAGAATGTAGCTCACAATTCTAGAGATAAACTTTCTCACCAAGAACAACCTTCTAATGCGATATTTCTCTTTGGCTAATGTGATACTGATGTTGATCTTGACCAATTTGTGCAAAATTTTGATTTTTTAAGGTCTAATTTCAAGTTTTTGAATGTGAGGGTGAAAATGTCTGATTTCAATCACAAATTCAACAGCATTTGGACAGGTTTGCAAACATTAGAGGATCAAACATGTCTTCAAACACTTGAAACAAGGGCAAAAGCAACCTTTCCAAGACAAACACTTATGATATCAAAAATAAAATTGCACCCTATGAATGCTACCGATTGTTTGTATGTTGAGAACGTTTGCACTGGTATCACACAATCAAAGACACTTCAAGCAATATCTACCTACAAGACAAGGCTCAATACTTACCAACTTAGCCCACAACTTGATTCCCCTTTGCCTCACACCAAGTGGTTGCCCACAAGAGATATTGGCTTTGTCGTGGAAGTGTCAAACAACACAACCAAAGGGACACATATGGTGAGTATCTTGGGGTGATCCGGGTTAGTCCACTTGGATCAATCCTTGCACTAAGAAGATAAGCGGCTAAAATAAGGTGGCTTCTAACTAATGGTTCATAGTAAGGGCTTCCGTTCATAACACCCCTCTTGCTCCTCATAAAGGACTAGGACCTTGCGGCCTCAAGAGTACCTTAAGCATTCTTGTTCAATGTTTTCCCCATGGTCGCAATCCCATGAGCTACTCACATCAAACGAAGATAAGTGTTATGTCTACCAAGGTTTTTGGTGTCCTTGATAGCCTTGAGATTATAGTGAGTTGGAATCACTTGCCACCAAGGAAAATGATGACAAGGTTGTCCCCACTTGAGTCGTTCCTCTTGATTGCTCAAGAGCAGGCCCGCTAAAGGATCCTAACCTAAACAAAGAATAGATCAACTCTTGAGGTTCAAGGTTTTTGGTTCACCACAAGGGTGAAGAGCATACTCCCCTATCTCAAGAATCTCTCCCAAACACACCAAGAAAAGAGGTTCAATTACTCCCTTGCTTCCAAAACCTTAAGATGGGTCAAGATTTTCTGGTTCACCTAAAGGTGAAGAGCATACTTCTCCTACCACCTCAAAATCTCTTTCACAAGGTTTTAAAGATTCCTAATACAATTAGTGAATGCCACACTTGAAAGGAAAGAAAATAAACAAGCAAGATTTTTTTTTTGTTTTTATGCTTGGGCAACCTTGCAAAAACTATTAGTAGCCCTCTTTGACATGCGTTTTTAGCAATTTTCAAGCAATGAGAGCACCTACAAACATAACTTGTTAGACCATTTTTGGGTGCATACACATGGTACAAGGATAATAAGTACTATGACTATCACCGTGTCAAGGGACATGCTATCGTAAAGTGCATGAAACTCAAGCACTATATCAAAGATCTCATAGAAAAGAAATAGATCATCATCGATGCACCTACCCAAGCTTCACCGAACACAAATCTCCAGATCTACCAAAATGTGTTTCCTCAACACAATTATGGAAAGAATACAACCAATGCAAATCTGCCACCCTTAAACCATGGTAAAGGTAAGAAAGGGGATCATGCTGATGGAAAATATTACATGACCACCTATATTAGTTATGACAAATTTTTTGGTTGCATCTCCCATGTTGAACCCATTGTTAATGTCATACATGTTAAAGGTGCAGACAGTCAATGCACAGTCACCATGTGTAGGGGTAGGAGATATATTGTCGGTGCTAATGTGCCTTCCACATATAACACACAATACAATCATCTAGAATACCTTGGGAATACCCCTACTCAAATCTCCATCCTAGACCTTCTTCGCACCTCACCCATCCACCAATAAATCCTCAACAATGCCCTCCAAGAAGAATGTGTCCCCATAGACATTAACACCATTAAATTTGAGAACCTTGTGGGGCATCTATCTACATCTTGTGCCCTATCATTAAAACCCTCTAACATGCCATCCATCAAACCTGACCACAACCTCCCACTTTGCATCTCCATCATGGTAAATGACTTTGTAGTCAAATGGGTCATGATAGATAATGGTTGGACCCTCAACTTGTGTACATTGAAGTTCATCCAATATGTAGGATACATGGAAGCTGGCATCTCACATGAGGTGATCACCATCAAGGATTATGATAACCCAGAGCATACCTTAGAAGGTACCATTTTTTTACGCATCAAACTAGGTCGCACAATACAAGAAACTGTGTGCCATGTTGTTGATATTGACATCTCCTACAACATCCTCCTTCGCCAACCTTGGATTAATTCTATTAAATCCATTCCATCCACCTATCATCAATGCATTAAATTTACACATCAAGGCACAAAAATTACCATCCATGTCGATCCCCAACCCTTTGCATACTGGTGTGCATTAGAAGCCTCTTTCACTCACTACACCCATTGTCTCATAATCGACATTGGAACTTTAGTCTCAAGTTCATCCCTATTCCATTGTGATCTAGAGATAATCATCACCTCCACCCTTTCCATTGTCAAGATAAACAATAGGGGTTGTGGTGAATACAGTCTAACAAATGTCTTCATAGTAGGGGCCTTTCCAATCAACCCACATACTCAGGGGCACCCATCTTACCAAAGCACACCCCCACAAGAGGAACCAAAAATAAAGCAAATGGGCTTTTCCACATTCCTATCACATGGCATTCTAAAAAATCAAGAAATGGATCCTGATATTAGTAGATGGCTATACAAGGATCCCCCACCTCCTAACACTAAACTTCTCAGGTACTTCAAATAAAAATACCCCACATCACACAATTGGGCCATAGAATAATGGAACTATCAATGTGGAGGCAGAGGACATGAAGAAGGTGGCATGAAAGATCCATTGGAAGCCTTGCAAAAACCAAGACATCAAGGCCTTGGAGTCAACACCACTTGCCTGCACATACAAGGTCATAATACCATGAATGGGGGCACCAATGTGCCCAACATTACCCTCCTGGATATCCATGATGAAATCATGGAAGTTGAAGACATCCCTAAAGAGGAAGTAAAGAAATCCTACGATGATATATTCGACAATGAAACCTTCCTGGGAAATTTTTTCCTTTACCAACTATCCATCAACCTCATTGACCTCTCACTCATCCACCCTGAAGTTATAGATTGGGACAAGGCAAGTGTTTCCCATATTGATGAGTTCTAAAGTGAGGAAGTGCTCTTAGGGTTCATGGGAGCAATATAACAACAAAAGGATCACAGACACCCTTTAGTGTATATCTACAAGCTAGACCCTAAAGGATACTTTGGGGAAGAGGAAGTCTTTATCTGCAAAAATAAAATAAAATAAGAGTCTCCTTATGAAAACCCCTCTGGGGCACTTCTTGACTCCAAAAAACTAAAAATAAAGGGCGTATCTTCTGGAAAAAACCTCTCTGAGGCACCAGAAGATGAAGACATGCCTCTTCCTCTTATCCATGACTACAAGCCAGATATATCATTTATACTCATGGAAGAAACTAAGCTTGTTAACATGGGGATTGAAGAGTGTCCCAGAATAACATATATCCTAACATCACTATCTGAGGGAGAGGAAGAAGCCTTCATTACACTCCTCCATAAGGCCACAATAAAATTTGCATGGTCATATGCCCACATGCTTGGATTGGACCCTAAATTGGTTGTCCATCATCTTGAAATTGACCCAAGTGCCAAGCCAATAAAACAAAAGCTCCAGAAAATGCACCCCAAGGTGGCCCTGTTGGTTAAGGCAGAATTGGAAAAGCTCTTACAAGAAAAAATCATACATGCCATAGACTATTTAGAATGAATATCCAATATGGTGTCAATTTCAAATATGTCAAGGGAAATAAGAATATGCACTGACTTATGTGACCTTAACAAGGCATGTTTGAAGGACGATTTCCCTCTACCCAACATAGATATGATTATGGAACTCACCGCCAGGTACGAGATGTTGTTTCTCATGGATGGATTTTCCAGTTACAACCATATCCAAATTGTAAAAGAAGATCAACACAAGACAACCTTCACAACCCCATGGGGTACTTTCTACTATAACATGATGTCATTTGGGCTAAACAACGCAAGTGTAACATATCATCAATCCATAATAGTTATATTTCATGACATGATCCATAAGATCCTAAAGGACTATGTGGATGACATCCTGGAAAAATTAAAGACAAGGTTAGACCACCTTAATGTGTTGGAATGTGTTTGTGACCATCTCCATTATTATGACCTTAAAATCAATCCTAAGAAATGTGTCTTTCCAGGGTTACATTAGGAAATCTCCTTAGGTTCATTATGTCACATCAAGGCATAGAGATCCACCCTAAAAGGGTTTAAGGATATCATGGAAACACCTCCCCCAAGGAAGCTTAAGCAATTACACAACTTACAAGGCAAGCTACAATCCATCAGAAGATTGATATCTCATCTTGTAGATAAGTGCCAACCATTCACTCATCTACTGCAAAAGGACACCAACTTCTAGTGGGATTTGTTGTGCCAAAGAAGTTGAGAATATCAAAGAATACTTGGTGAACCCACTAATCCTTGTGCCACCTACTCTAGGGGAACCACTCATTTTGTATATATCAGTCACAACTACGACACTGGGGGTACTCCTCACACAACTTGATGACAACAATAAAGAGCACACCATCTACTACATCAGTTGTACACTTATGGGTTATGAGGTTAATTACATCCCTATGGAAAAATCATGCCTTGAGGTAGTTTTTTCTACCCAAAAATTGTGCCATTATATGCTCATCTACATAGTGAAGCTCATTTCCAAAATAGATCCACTCAAATATCTCCTCTCACGTACACCCTCACATGACTAATCACAAAGTGGGTCATATTTCTCAATGAGTTTGACATCCAATACATAGACAAGAAGGCAATCAAAGGCTGAGTCATCATATACCAAATAGTTGAGGCACCTCTGGTAGATGCATATCTTATGGTCATGGAGTTTCCTTATGAGAATCTATGTATGATCAAAGAACAACCAACATGGAAGTTTATTTTGATGGGTCATACACATCACATGGATCATGGGCATGGATTCTCTTTGTCACACCTCAAGGTGACTACATCCCAAAATTGTTCAAATTGGAATTCCCTTGTACCAATAATATCATAAAATATGAGGGACTCATCTGAGGCCTCAAGACAGTTGTCCAATGGAACATCATAGAGTTACAAGTGTTTGGAGATTCTTATCTCATAATAAAAAAATTCATGGATGATTTCCAAACAAAGGATGATAAGTTTTTTCCCTATAAGGAGTTAGTGGATAAAATAAAAGAGCAATTTATGAGCCTCCAATTCACACAAGTGTCTAGGTTACAAAATAAGGCAACATACACAATAACAACCATCGAATCCCTACTTGAAATCTATCGTGATGCAACACAGTATGAATTCTTAGTCGAGAAACTATAATCACCCGCTTATAAGAACATTGATTCGAAAATGGTATGCATCTTGGTTGGTCCCCAGTTCCCATGGTACCATGATATTCACACCTATCTAAAAAATGGTATCATATCCCCCCACCTCACAAACACCCATTGCCAAAACCTTATTCACAGAGCATCCCACTACACTCTCATAGCTAACACCTTATATTGTCATGGATATCATAACATCCTCTCTCAGTGTTTAGACTTGAACGAGACTGTCTAGGCTTTACAAGAGGTACACACTGGAATCTACAGTGCTCACACGAGTGGTATGGTCTTAGAAGACCAACTGCTTAGAGAAAGATATTATTGGCCCACTATGGAACATGATGCTTGTAAATTTGTGCAAAAATGCCTACCATGTTAGTAGAGTGAAGATTTGATTCATGCCCTAGCACAAGACTTGCATCCAATTTCACCACCATGTCCATTCTCATGTTGGGGCTTCAACCTCATTGGTAAGATAACCCCCCTCTCCTTGGATGGACACAAATATATCATAACAGCCACTGAATGCTTCACAAAATAGGTTGAAGTGATTCCACTCACCCTTACTATCGATATCCAAATATCCATGTTCATCCTATACCACATCATCTGCCACTTTGACATCCCCTCCACCATCTTCACAGATCATGGCACACCGTTAGAAAACTAACACATGAAAGATCTATGCGACCAATTCCACATCCATCACCACTTCTCCAGCCCATATTTTCCTCAAGGGAATGACCAAGCTGAGGCAACCAACAAAACCATCTTGAAGATCCTCAAAAAGGTTGTCAATGATTTTGGTCATGACTGGCACCTCCAAATCAATCCACCCTTTGGTCATATCATACTTATTTTTGTACTCCCATAGGCACCACCCCATACTCCCTAGTATATGGTGTTGAGGTCATCTTACCAATTGAGGTCAAGCTGCCTTTATTGTGTGTATCCCTAAAGAACTATATCATTGATGAAGACTACTGCATGGAACACCTCACACAACTAGACCTATTAGATGAGAAGAGGCAACAAGCATATGATCACATGGATGTGTACCAGAATCTTCTTAAGAGGAGCTACAACAAAAATGTCCACTTGAGACAATTCTAGGTGGGGGACATGGTCCGTAAGGAAAATCAGAAAGTACAAGTAGATTGAGAAAAGAAAGGTTATTTTGAACCTACTTGGTTGGGTCCCTACCTTGTCACAACCTATTTTAGATCAGAAGCATACCAATTATGAACACCCAAAGGGGAACCTCTTAATGATCCCATCAATATCATTCATCTAAATAAGTTCTATGCTTGAGTTAAGGAATAAATCTTATGTATATGAAAAAAATCCATTAAAAGTGCAAAATGTCCTAAAAAAAATCATTGTCTTGGTGAAAACCTAGTAAACAGGCACCTTGATGATAACAACAAAATAAAAAAAAATGCAAAAAAAATACAAAAAATAAAAAAAGATCAAAAAATTAAAAAAGTAAAGAGAAATAATCATCCAATGGTGAAAACTCAGCAATCAAACGCCTTGGGAAAGTATGTTGGCAAAAAATTAGAAATAGGTGCCATATATAGTGGACTGTATCATTATCTATGAAAATCCCACTCCATCACAACCATGCATCCATCACTATCTCCCCACCAAAAACCCCTTTCACAAAACCCTATTCCTGGGGTATTCCATCATCGCATCGAGAAGTTGAATTTCTATCCAGTGTCTTGCGATTCTTGTATATATCAGTTGTATAACACATCTTATTCTTGAATCTTGAGACTTGTATATATCTATCACCTAATGACCTATCCTAAATTCATGATCTTTTGTAAATACCTGTTGTATATATCATTTTCCCCTAGTTGTACTATATTGTCAAGTCCCATTGTACATATCCTCACCCATCTCATAGAAACATGGTCAATTGTGTTGTCCCATCAAGCCTCGTGCACCAAAAAATATCGCAGTAGAAAGTCTCAGTTAGGTGATCATCCTAGAACCATCTTTTTCCATCAAGACCCAATTTGCAGCCAATTCCACTAAACATGTTTTTGTAGGATGTATCCTTCCTCATGTTCGACCTAGTCCCACCATCTTTCAATTCATCATTCTCTTTTGGAAAAGGGCGTCTTTTGGATTTTTCTCACATTGACTTTAAATTGTCTTCTTTGATTCTTGATAATATTTTTGAAGGCTTCTCATTGTTCCATTCCTCAAAGTCGCCATGATCTCATTATATCATGGTGTGCTACGAATGGGGGAAATCTAGGGCAAGGTTTTGATCTTTTCATTTTCTATCTATGAGTCAGTCAGATGTGAACCTTGTACATCCCACATATAATCCTTTTGGGTTACATAGTGCACTTGGGAAATATTGTTTGTTTTTTGGGTTCT
This sequence comes from Chamaecyparis obtusa, assembly GCA_027943335.1. NCBI lineage: Eukaryota > Viridiplantae > Streptophyta > Pinopsida > Cupressales > Cupressaceae > Chamaecyparis > Chamaecyparis obtusa. Next base: position 39,059 of record BSBK01015267.1, read on the forward strand.
CCAACATCATTTCCACCATGGCTCCTCTTGGGTCCATGTGTGATGATGGGGCAACCCTTGCATGTTTTTTGTGTCATTCCTACACACAGTTGGCGATAAGGCCTTAAGTTCCTAAGTAACCTTGGCATATCTCTAATATTGCTACATCAAATTAAGTGCTCAAAACTACATGATGGTATTCCATCCCTAAATACTCCCCGCTCAAGCTTCAAGAAACATCCCCACATCAATCCCCAACTAAATTCACATCATGAATCCAAAGTAATCCTAACAACTTAAAAAAGATCCACTTTCCCTAACAAAACTCCTCATTGATCCAAATCATCACCTACGCATCTATCACCATCAACCATCCTCTCTCCACAAATAACTCCTCGACTTGATGCAAACCTGAAACACACTAATCCCATTTTTTTGCTTGAAATGTTTTAAACCATGGATTTTGATTGTGCAAACATTTTCCCCTCCCCATTTTATCTATCCTCTCACAACGAGGGTTCAATCAGGTTGTGATATGTTGCATATGTCATCCCTGTTACTTTCACATTCATCCTTCACGTGCATTCACCTTTATTTGCATCCACTTTCACTTGCATTCATTCATCATGTGTATTCATTTTAAGTTGCATTTTCTCTAATTGCATTTAATTTAGTTTTCCATTCATTTATTTCATCGTAAGCATTCACTTTTAGGTAAGCATTAATAATAGTTGCATTGAGCAGTTCATTTTCGCTAGCTTGCATTAAATGATCTTCATCTTAATCTTGCATCATTAAATCATTTTAGTTGCATTATTTAAAATCATTTAGTTGCATTAACTAAATCATTTTAGTTGCATTATTTAAAATAATTTAGTTGCATTATTTAAAATCATTTTAGTTGCATTATTTTAAATCATTTAGCTGCATCATTAAAATCATTTTAGTTGCATTTAAAAATCTTTTAGTTGCATCATTAAACCATTTAGTCAAGCTCACATTATTTTAGCTACACTATTTAAAGCATTTTGGTTACATTCTTTCAGTCACTTTAATTTTGCATATTTTAAATAATTTTAAATTAAGTTTGCATCAATAAATCATTCTCACTTACATTATTAAAACCATTTTCATCTTAAGTCATTTTAAATCATTTGCATTTATTTAATTATCTTGCATTATTAAAACATGTAGTTTGCATCATTATCTTGCATTTTTAAATCATTTTTTATCTTGCGTTTTTAAGACATGATAAATTTGCATCATCCATACATAATAAACATCATAAATACATCATGCATCCATCACATGTGTAAAAATTCAAACATAAAATTGTGGTGTGTGAATTATGGTAGCTGTTATCCTGCAACACAACACTTCAATAGGACATTATATTGTTAGTTTCACAATCAAATTTGAAATCAAGTAAACTAAGTCAAATCATCCTATTGCTCTTTAACTAGCAGGAGTGTGTTTAAAGCCTATTTTTCTCTCAGATTAAGACTCCAAATAGTGACATTACAATATTAGAATGAGAGATTGAATGCAATTAAACTAAGAAATTGAGAAATCAAGCTAAATCATGAAATGTGATTAATTCATTACCAATTTTAAGAGAATTAAGCTACAAATTGAAATATGAGTTAAGCTATGAATTCAAAATGACAACATGTAAGTATGAATGCAATTAACTAGGTGATTTGTGAGTTTTGAAATTCCTTTTTTTATAGAAACATTAGTGAATTTGATGGTTGAGATTCAATTTAAGAGAAGTGATTGAGATTCATCCTCCTTTGATCCATGTGATTAACCTCTGATTGGTTGCTTTTGTCCTTGTTGTCCCTTAAGAGGTGACATGTATTTTAAGCCTTTTTAGTAATTGGTTTTAATTAATTACTTTAGTCATGTATTTAAGTGGGACTGATTTAATTAATTAGGCTAGTGGTAATTAAAATGATTTTTGATCAATTGATGATAATTAAATGTTTTATCAAGAAATTTTATTGACTTTAATAAATTATGTTAATAATCAAATGATCAAATTAACATAATTAGGAGATTATTCCGGATTAGGGAAAATAGGGCCTTTGGTTCTATTAGCCCGATTTAGGGTGATTACATTTGCCCCTCTTTGAATTGCTATGTGAGTAGCAAGGTGATTCAAATAAAATAGATGGTGTTGATTTAGAGAGTGACCTAATATGAAGCGAGAAAACCACTCTGGATTCAAAAAGATTTAGAGAGCAGTTGTAACTACTCCAAATTTGAGAAGATTTAGAGAGCAACATGAACTACTCTGAATTCTAGGGCATTTAGAGAGCAGCAAGAACTACTCTGAATTTGAGAATTCTGATCTTGATCGAATGAAATTCAACATGATTGGAAAGTTTTAAGCTATCGACTCTGAATTTGATTGAACAAGAATTGACCATACCGACACTGAGCTTGATTGAATGAAGATCGATAGAAGTTAATCAAAATATCCAGTTTGATTTGGTGTGATGAAACTAAATATCTGAAACATCACGATGATGACAAATAATCAATTTGATTTGAAGTGTTGAAATTGATCAATGTCAGAAAAATTGATTTAGGCATAGATAATAAACTTGATATGTTTTTTTATGAAGTTAATTACCCAATAGTTTCAACTTGATTGAATAAAATTGTCATGCCCCTAGTGTTTGAAGATTTGATTGTTTTGAATCCTTTATTAGTTTGAACTGATTGATTTTAGGCATGATTATGCCCCCTTGGGACCGAAATCAGAATAGAAATTTGATAAAATCATGTTTTCAAGATTGATGAAGATGATCAATTGATAAAAAATTAGTTTGGATCAAGTATGAAATGTTTAGAATCTGTCAAAATTCAATTAAGATCAATTTTAGTGTTAAAGGAACATCGTTTGACCAAGTTTGATCATTAAAGCATGAGAGTTGACCAATTTTGACTGATGTTTGACCATTATCCTAAACTGAAAACTCGATGTTCGAGTTGAAAAACAACTTTGTGTAGCTTCTGGTAAGCTTTTGTTCATCATTTAGGCTTTGTTGAGTATTTTTAACCCTGATTTGATTGAAGTTTTTCTCTGTTTTGACTTCTGTTGACATTCCATTTGAGTAATAACCATTATTGTGTTTCTGCTATGTTTCTATTTTAATCTTTGTTCATTCTACCCCTGGTCAACTACATTTTGACCATAGTTGACTTATTTTCTTCAAGGTTGACCTGGCTTTGTAACTTTGTTTTTACTACTTTAAAGTGATAAACATCACCTATTTCAATTTTGGTTCTCATATGGATCTTTTGTTGCATTTTGTTATGAAAGTACCCTAGGTCATTAGGGTCCCAAGAGGTTAAAATAGGCCCAAAAAACCCATTTTACTATTCATTTTCATTTTTCATCTTGGTAAATTTAGAGCTTTGAGAGATAAATGGTGGTCCCAGTTGAGAGGCATCTATTTGAGCTCGACTGACATCATCATCGACCTGCGAACTATGCAACTTTTGTAAGTACCTGATAATGTACCTTATCAATACTTGCATTTAATTTTTCACTGTATTTAATGCATTTTATAGCTAATTTAGTTTAGGATCACACTCGATAACCAGGGTCGCAAGTAGTCAATCCTGTGTTGCATTTGGTTTCTAACCAAATTTTGGATCACATCCCTTAGATTTAGGGTTGCAACCTATTGCATCACATTTAGTCAAATTTTGCATCTTTTTATACTTTTCCATCAGTTAGTCACACCCTGTCCAAACAGAGTCGCATCCCATTTTGGGATTGTATCCAGTAAATCCTACATCACATCCTATTTTTAAAGGATCACATCATGTTAAAGGATCACATCCCGTAAATATTGAATCGCATCTGGATAGCAGGGTCATTTTTGTTTTTTCACTTAGAATTTTCCCAATTTCGGATCTATGTCTGACCCGTTTAGCCAATTTTCCTTCAAGTTTTCCTGAATGATTCTTATATAGTGTAAATTTCTTGTTTGCAGACCCAGTTCAATGTTGTGTCATTTTGGAGCCCGAGGCCTTCCTAGGTCTTGGAGCTTTCTGAGCAGCTTACTATAGCAGAGCATCGCACTATTCTATGATGTGGTCTTTGGTCTCTTGTGGATTTACCCAAATTTTGCGTAAATCAAGTGTTGCTGACTACTCTGGCCGAGAGATGGCACTCAAAGAATAACACCTTCTACTTACCAAGT
>BSBK01015268.1:0-22500 GCA_027943335.1 Chamaecyparis obtusa
ATATATATACATATACATACATATATATATATACATATATATATATATATATATATATATATATATATATATATATATATATATATATATATATATATATATAATATATATATATATATATATATATAATTATAATACATATATACATATATATACATATATATAGACACACACACAGATATATATATATATATATATATATATATATATATATATATATATATATAATATAAATATATATATAATATATCTGTGTGTGTGTTTATCTTTGATAAAAAAATATAGAATATGTAATTATATTTTGGTATTTCAAAAAAATTAAAAAATAATAAATTAACTTGCTAGAAATCGAATATAGACAAAACTGTCTCTGAGAAAAAAAATATATTAATGGAGGGGGTCGGGGGTTCCTCCCCCCTAATCCCCCCGGGAGCCCTTAAGGCTACTATGGAGCTAGTTTTCATGGCAGCAAAGCTACCCATGACAGCCAAGAGTAGCGTAATCCCCCCCCCCCCCCCAACCAAAAAAATAAATAAATAATACATAAATAATTTTTTTTTTTAGTTTTTAATATAAAATATATATATATATCTAAATATAATTAAATAAATAAATTTAGTTTATTAATATATTAAATTTTCCATATTATTATTAAAAAGATTAATTAGTGGTTGGTATTTTTAATTATAATAATAATCAGTAACCTTATTTATTATTATTATTATTAATATTATTATTATAATCGCCAGTTAATGATTTTAAATGATGTCTTAATATTATTAAGTTTCTTTTTGTTAATCAGTTAAAAACAAATATATGATTTAAATATAATTGTGTTAATTAATTTATTTTCCTCGATCAATTTATTGTTGAATAGACATTAAAAATTAATTTCTCCGGTGCTAGAATTTAATTTGCCAATTGTAATTATAGTTTGTTTAGTGATTATTTAATAGATTAATCTTTATAATAGAATTTTACAAATTAGTTGATTAAATAAATTGTTTGCATGTTTTATTTTTCTTCTGCGTTTGGATTAGGATCGAATCTTCTAAGTCATCATGTTAGGATTGTTACTAGAGGTGGAATTAGGGTTAATGTTTTTTATTTTTGTTTGCCTTGCATACTTCTTTCGCAATTGATCTTGTTGTGATCAACCTTGTGAACTTGATTTATTTATCATGGAAGTTGTTTATTGTGTGTTCTTATTATATTTTGGAACCTTATTTTGATGCTACAATTCATGATGACCTTTGAGTTATGTTTTGAGATTTATGAACCTAGGGTAGGTTATCTAGGTGTTAAAGATGAAGTAGCTTGCTTTCGAGGTGCCAAATCCCAAAAGTGGCTACTTGGGTATCCTTAGTAGGTTACTTAAACAAGTGATAATATAAATTAAATAGAGTTTTAAAATAATTTTATAAGATAATAGATTCTTCACCCATGCCTTGAGTGCTAATACAGGCTAAGGATGGGAGTGGGAGAATATGCTTTCCCATCTAGTAATGGCGGTGAGTTACGACATGATCAGTTATCCTTGTCTACATGAGAGAATTTTAGGTCTTGCTTATGATCATACATGGGGGTCGAAGTCTAGTGAGATCGTTCCAAGCCGTTGACATATGTGCTGGTCAGGATGTGTACCTTTGACTTTATTGAGTTGTACCCTTGAGATAAGAATCTTATAGGACCCTTCCTTAGTTTTACTTGATTGACTTTGGTATTGTTACCCAAGTGGGTTCCCATGTTATCTCCTTAGCAAGGTGGGAGTGGAACCACAGGTTTCCACAAGGTTGAGTGGTAGTGATTCTTTTACCATTTGAGACTAGGGCGTTCCTGTACCAGTGTTGGATGATCCTTGTTGCATTTCCTTCTTATCCTATCTTCTTGGAGACTTATTCCTATTTTTTTTATGTTTACTTTTTATTCAATCGTAATTACATAACCTTCGAATTGTGCAATGGATGTGGGAGATTGTCTGTACTTCATTATTAAGATTTATTTATGATGTATTATGTATAAGATTTAGATGATTATTGTATTTACATATTTTCTACGTCAAGGAACCCTTGAGATTTGTAATCTAAAATTGATTTTATGTTTCTGTATCTATGGACTTTATGTTTTACTTTTGCTTGTGTATTCATTATTGTTTGAAAACTCTTAAGAAAAAAAAAATTATTTTGTAAACGTAGTAACATGTTTTAGGTTAATATCTCCTGGGTTCCCTGGCGGGGCATTACAACATTATTTTCACTAATTTTTATGTGGGATAGAAGATCAATTTTTAATTATATCTAAGATGTTAAATATAAATTCTAAATACTTTAATCTTTAAAAAATAATCTTTCAAGTGACAAGGAATTAAAAATGGAGTACTAATACCATATCATTATCATTAAGTAAATTTTTAATGAATATAAGATAATTAAAATTTTAATATATCTAAAGAGAAGTACGTTCATAATTACTAAATCTGTGTCATGATTTTAGTTTACGTTGAAGTGATTAGTATTGTAGTATTTATGCAGTGAGGGTACCAATCAATTCCTCAATTCTTTGTCAATGGGATGTTAATGAAGAGATATTTTATTTTCAATTGTATTAAAAAATCTTATATTGATGAAAATTTAACAAATGATACAAAATATATCAACATGTTAGAGATTAATACCGAGAATTGCAATATATTAAAGTGCAACATGCTTCTATCGTGTTGTAGCATAATGGTAGAAATACTAAAAATACAATGTAATAGGGTGAATATAGCTAGCAACAAAATCACCAATCCAGCTCTTCAAAAATCACATTCCTTCCCCTCTTCCAAGATCTGCACCAATAGATATGATGAAAATAATTAAGAAAACTTCCACTAAAATTGCAGATGGTAGGTATAAATTCAAATTCCATACCCTTCACCAATATCCTCGATGTGTGTAATAAGAATAAAAACTTTGGAACTGGGATATGTATGCAAAATGTGAAAACCCAAACAAGGTACGTGAATTTTACTTGCAGGATGCTGAAAGGAGACATTATCTAATATTGAAATGATCAAAAGTTCTGTAGGGGGTTGACTATCGAATCTAAATCCAAAATCATTGTTGAGATTCCTCTTTTGTAACAAAAATAGAATTGCTTATATTAAATATAGAATGATAGCTTTACGATATTCACAAGTGGGAGTCTTTTAGAATGATTGTAAAGACCCCCTCCTCATCTACTACCTCAAAATCCATGAATTTACATGCATGTAAAGGTAACCAACTAGATTCCATAAGTACGAAGCATAAATAAAAAGTAACATGGCTGCTCAATAAAGTTGAGGTCATAAAAAAACATAGAAACGAAATAAGAAATGACTCCTCAAATTGATTCTTTCATTGAATGTGTAGAACTCCTTGCTTTGTAGGTTTCTTACTAAGTCGCCCGTCAACAAGACAGTTACACACTTAATTTAAATAGGCATACAATGCATAATGAGGATTAGTTTTTTCTCTAATCATAATTAAATTACATAGTATAAACATGAATCAAATCTAATTTATTAATCTTGTAAAATGACAAAGAAGACAAGCAAAACCAAAATTTCAAAAGGAGGGTATTATAAAATTAACCTTTTTGAATAATCATAGTAGCATCTTCTTACATTGTGGGTGAACCCACAATAGTGGGTTACACTTTTTTGCCTGAACGGACACTGAACTCTTCATTTTCAAAAAAACTTTTAGCTTTAGATTCATATTGTCGTTAAACCGTTTGAAATCGGAAGATGACGTAAATTAGAGTCTTTTATTATTTTTTGTCTAGATTTTAATTTTATTTTATTTTTATTTTTTTGAATTGATTTGAATTGTTTTTTCTTTCTCCCACAAAAATTGGTATGTTGCTGAAAACGTCATTTTCAAAGAGTTACATTGTTTTCATAGAGCATATCTTTTTTTCTAAAATATATATCAATGTGATTCTTTCGAATTTAGTTTTTTAACATCCATATGGAGGGCATGAAATTGGGTTTACAACATTATCACAATTATTGTATATTTTATTAACGTTTGAAGTTGACTAAACCATAATTTTGATATACCTTGACTACATAGCTTATAACTTGTCGTGTATTCATCCAATTTCTCTTTTCTTCTTTTTTTTTGATAGAAAGAGAACTTATATACCTAGGGCATAGATATTTTTTAGATTTTTTTTTTGTCTTATTTACTATTTTGCCACAAGCGTCAAACATAGAGGTAGACATACGGTGAAATATCTATGTTTAGTAAAACTAAAAATACAAAATCATAATAAACTTAATGTATATTAACATTATAATCATTGGAAAGATTTTTCTTAGTAGTACCTTACTACATATATAAGTTTTTCAAATGGATTCATTTGATCTGCCAAAAGATAAAGTCAAAGTGATTTTTTGTTAGCATTTTAATAGATGCAAAGGAGACTCCATTGTAGGTATGAATGAGGTGTATAAATGTTATATCAATATTTTTTTTTATCTAAGATCCTTTGAGCTAACCATTTGTAATTAATTCCTTCAAATAGAACCTGTCAAGGCTTAAATCATCATATTTTGTTAAAAATGTGTTATTTCAGCAAAAATCAGCATGTCTAAAAAAGTGTAACCCACTATTGTGGGGTCACCCTTATAGAGTAAAAAGAGTACAAAAGTTTGAATTCTATATAAATAACCAATAGAGACTCTCAATATAATGTTTATTTATTTTGTGTAATCAACGCATTTTATTATATTTATATTAACGGGGTTCCCTTGGCAAGGTCACTTTGGAGGTATCAAGAGTAAATATGAAATACCAATATAATTGGGGAAGGGAGTGGATATTAGTATAGAAAATATTATTATGTTATCTACTAAATATGTAATTTATTTGTTTTGTTTAAATAGAAATTATCACTAGTGATCACATTTAAGTTATACCATTTTTTTATTTCAATCATAAACATTGTTGAATTTCATTGTTAAAAACATCAAGCATTGTTTCTCATTAGTTTGGGACAAGTAGGAGAGAACATGCAGTGAATGCATGAGGAAAGGAAAAATAAGAAAAATTATATAAGTAAGCTTAACCAATAGATTGAATTGTACAACTAGGTAGACTTGAACTAGCTACCTGTAAAGTTCATTCTTGACCTCTAACATATATAACTATGAATTTTTGATATATGTATTTAAATAAAATACAATAGAATAATTGTATAATAATGTATATATCAATTATCATTTTTATGTGTGACATTTGTAAGAGAAACTACTCTTATTAGGGAGGTCATGGTGTTTGTTACTAGAGTAGCTATGCAAAACAATACTGATGCGCTCAAAAGGTTGAACGAGAAGGATCAAATCTCCAAGGTCTATCTAAAGGCAAATAAGCTTCTCCCACAGTGATTGTGAAAAGAAAAGGAAAGAAAGAGGTGGTGGTTTAGCACAACACGGGTACGAGTCCTAGTCTTGGTCCTTTTGCAAGGACTCATAACCATGATAAAGGTATGAATTCTCAAGCCAAAATTGTTCATAATGTTCGAAAATTAATGCTGATGTAATTCATAAGAACAAATAATTGTTAAAGATTTTGCAATAAGTAATTTGGTAAGTTGATCCTTTATTATTTATTTTTTGATCATTGATGGTCAGTTGTTGATATGATTTTAGTTCTTCTCCAGTCGTGGCATTATTATTATTTTTGTAAAAGCCTTGCACAACCCCTTCAAAACCCATTTTACTCTAACAAAAAACTACTCTTCTTATGGGATTTCAATATGGATCTATCTAATTCTACTACACGTATACTTAATAAAAATTTATGCTAAATAAAATTACAATTTTTGTATATATTTGTCACTATTTTTTTTATCGCAAGTGGAAGATAAAAACTTTATTACGATTTGTATGCTAATTGCAAATTTTATAACACAATTATCTTTAAACAGTTTTCTTTCAAGTTAATCAATTAACAAAGGAGTACTAATACCAAATCATTATGTTAAGACAAAGTTCTTTAATAAATGTAATATAATTAAATTTTTTATCTGTCTAAATAGAAGTACATGCCTGATTACTTATGTCATGGTTATAGTTTAAGTTGGAGTTCTTTGTGTATTATTATTTATATGATGAGGGTGCCAATCAACTCTCCAATCCTTTGTCAATGGGATGCTAATGAAGAGATTTTTTATTTTTTATTTTATTAAAAAATCTTATATTGATAAAAATTTCACAAATGATACAAACTACATCAACATGTTAGAGATCAATACCGAGCATTGCAATAGATGAAAAAATGCACCATGCTTCTAGCGTGTTGTAGCATTATGGTAGTAATACTAAAAATATAATGTAAATTGGTCAAATAGTATAAAACAATGATCGAATTGCACTAGAAATTTGGAGACAAAGTGAACTATTTTAAAATATAAAAGCCACATACTATGTGTACAAAATAAATATACCATCCCTTGTATCTATCAAATGATTAGATACACTTTAATCTAAATAGGCATTCAAATGAATTTTGGTAATACAAAAAATATGACTATATATAAGTCAATATTATTGAACTATAAACTTGAAATCTAAATCAAAGTGGGAATTTCATCTCAATCAAGGTTTGCATTCCTATATCACCACTGCATCAACAAAAACTTTGAATATTTGATGCTTGACCTCCTTGTGAGAATATGTGATCCCATCTCCAAATAGAGAATTATTTGGATTCAAATATATCCATCTCAATTCTTTTAGCAATTCTTCAACAAGATTTATGATGTGATTTAGTGGCTCTGCTTCTGAACATTCAGGATGGTCCTTCATATAAGAAGAAATGGTGGAGGCAATCTCTCCATGGCGCTTATCATCCTTCATCAACATTAGAATTATGTTAATATTAGAAGAGTAATAAGTTTTGTCTATATATTTAGTGCCTATATCAAAATAGAATATCATGCCTCAAAATATCGTGTATCATCAATTAGTCGTATACACATCCATATGATCTCATAAAATCTGGATTTACTCAGGAACACCTTTTCGATAGAATCATCACTTAAAATGGGTCCTGCTAATAATATAGGATGCATCAATATTGGTCCAATGGTTGCACTTGTTGTAGCAACAGATAGGTACTCATTGTAGGTTGGAATATATCCACTTGATTTCTATTGTGCGTGCTCCGAGTTAGCTTCAATATAATCTTCCCATTGAAAATAATAAAGATCACTAATCTTAATATCTCTCTCTTAATAGTGCCCCATAAATTGTTTCGATGTGGACATTAGGCTTTGCATGAATGAATCAAATGTCCAATCTATAAGAATAATAATTCTCTCATCTCAAGGTGTAAATTGTTTTCTTATAATAGTTCCAGTTTGTAGCTATTATATTGAAATGTATATATAAGAGGGTTTGAAGAGGTATACGTACTGCTTTTGTAACAAAAGGCATCATTTCACATCCCTGCTTTTGGGTATCTTCATGTATCAGTTCTTTCATGGTTTTCAAAACAAAGTTGAGGCACATCTTAGAATTCTATGGCATATTTGTCACAATTGAGACATCCCAACCTTGAGCAATGGCCTTCCTAATAAGTTTGAGCTGATAAGGTGCTGCATCGTCATCAAAAAGGTCATCAACAATGGTGGCAACAGTTGATAATTTGGATATGGCAATTCTCCTACTGGAAAACTGGAACTCATCTACTGCACTAACCCCCCACAAGAATTATTCAATTGACCGCTCTCTCATTGCAATAAGCTTGGTCACGCCAGAATCAACCCACCACCTATGAATCAAACAAAATAAGAAAATAAGAACTCCAAACAAATTTAGAAAACTCTGGAGAAGATCTATAAACCTTATTTATTCATTAACATATGTGACAGATGTTTATCTATGAAATTTATTGAAAATATTCTCGCAAGTGTTCAGATCACCATTACTAATCTACTATCTGTTAGACCATTTGAATTTGGTAAAGCAAGCAGAGGTAAATATTTTAGCCTCTTTCATAACCGTCTCTCCGGGAAATACAACTCTTGAAGATCTCAAAATTTTGAGCATGCCTCTCAACCCACATTATTCTCTACTAATAATATTCTTGTTGTTATCATCGATCTCTCTAGAAAACAAGAAGAAGTACCCATTTTTATCCTTGAAACTCTCCAACACATATGCTCAAAATACAGTGCCCTGACATGGACAAATGTAGTTATTTATTTTATAACTAGCAAGTATAATTGACAAAACAGATGCTAAAAAGATACATTCTCTAAAAAGAGACGTTCTCTAATATTGAAATGATCAAATGTTTTGTATGGAGTTAACTAACAGATCTAAAGCCAAATTCAATGGAAAAATTCCTCTATTGTAACAAACATAGAATTTCTTAGATCAAGTATAGAATGATAGCTCCGTGATATTCAAAAGTGGGATTCCTTTGGAATGACTGTGAAAAGCTCCATGTGTACTACATCGAAAACCATTAAATTGCATGCATGTAACTGTAACATATAATGGTAACCAGGTAGATTCTAGAAGTACGCAAGCATAAATAAAAAGTAACATGGCTGCTCAATAAAGTTGAGGTCATAAAACAACATAGAAATCAAATAAGAAATGACTCCTCAAATTGATTCTTTCATTGAATGTGTAGAACTCTTGGTTGTGAAGAGTTCCTACTAAGTCCCTCGTCAACAAGATAGTTACACACTTAATTTAAATAAGCATACAATGCATAATGAGGATCATTTTTTCTCTAATCATAATTAAATTATATAGTATAAACATGAATCAAATCTAATTTATTAATCTTGTAAATTGAAAAAGGAGAGAAGTGAAACCAAAAATTCAAAAGGAGGCTATACATAATTAACGTTTTTGAATAATCTTAGTAGCATCTTCTTACCCTATAGAGTAAAAAGAGTACAAAAGTTTGAATTCTATATAAATAATCAATAGAGACTCAATAATGTCTATTTATTTTGTGTAATCAATGTGTTTTATTATATTTACATTAATGGGGTTCTCTTGGCAAGCTCACTTTGGAGGTATCAAGAGTAAATATGGAATACCAATATAATTGGGGAAGGGATTGGATATTAGTATAAAAAATATTATTATGTTATCTAATATATATATAATTTCTTTGTTAATTTTAGATAGCAATTATCACTAGTGATCACATTTAAGTTATACCTCTTTTTTTTTTATCATAAATATTGTTGAATTTCATTGTTAAAGACATCAAGCGTTGTTTCTCTTTAATTTGGGACAAGTATGAAAGAACATGCAGTGAATGCAAGAGGAAAGGAAAAATAAGAAAAAACATATAAGTAAGCTTAACCAATAGATTGAATTGGACAACAAGGTAGATTTGAACTAGCTAGGTAAAGTGCCCTCTCAAGCTCTAACATATATAACTATGACTTTTGGCTATATTTATTTAAATAAAATACAATAGCATAATTGTATAAGAATGTATATATATCAATTACCATTTTTATGTGTGACATTTGTAAGAGAAACAACTCTTATTAGGGAGGCAATGGTGGTTGTTACTAGAGTATCTATGCAAAACAATATTGATGCGCTCAAAAGGTTGAACGAGAAGGATCAAATCTCCAGGGTCTATCTAAAGGCAAATAAGCTTCTCCCACAGTGATTGTGAAAAGAAAAGGAAAGAAAGAGGTGGCAATTTAGTACAACATGAGTACGAGTCCTACTCTTGGTCCTTTTGCAAGCACTCATAGCCATGATAAAGGTACGAATTCTCAAGCCAACATTTTTCATAATGTTTGAAAATTAATGCTGATGTAATTCATAAGAATGAAGAATTGTTAAACAATTTGTAGTAAGTAATTTGGTATGTTGACCCTTTTTTGTTTCTTTTTGGATCATTGATGGTCAGTTGTTGATATGATTTTAGTTCTTGTCTAGTCGTGGCAGTATTTTTTATTTTGTAAAACGCTTGCACAACCCCTTCAAAACCCGTTTTACTCTAACAAAAAACTACTCTTCTTATGGGATTTCAATTTGGGTCTATCTAATTCTACAACATGTATACTTAGTAAAAATTTACGCTAAATAAAATTACAATTTTTGTATATATTTATCACTATTTTTTTTCGCAAGTGAAAGATCAGAACTTTATTACGCTTTGAATGCTAATTGAAACTTTTATAACACAGTGATCTCTGAAACAATTATCTTTCAAGTTAAGCCATTCACAAAGAAGTACTAACACTCAATCATTATGTTAAGTAAAAGTTTTAATAAATATAATATAATTACATTTTTAATCTATCTAAATAGAAGTGCATGCATGATTATTGATCTATGTCATGGTTGTTGTTTAAGTTGGAGTTCTTAGTATTGTATTATTTATATGATGAGGCTAAAAATCAATTCTTCAATCCTTTGTCAATGGGATGTTTTTGATAGAAAAAAGTAGCAAAAGGGTGTTGGCCCGTAGAACAGAGGACTAGTAGCACATTAACATCATATTAATGTAACCAATCAAGCAGTAGTAACAGGATAACAGAGTTCAGCAGTTCTAGTCTACCTCTATCAAAAACAAAAGTCACCTTACTAAACATACAAAACCCAGAGAATCTAGTATCAACAGTATCAAGTAAATTAACAGTAAACAGCCACACAGGGTGAACCAGAGAGCAGTAAAAACTAATAAAAACCCCATTCACAAATCTGGGGGACCTAGGGTTAAACCCTTCCAAAATTGACCAAAACATGGGAACCGAGCTAATTATTTCCACACAACTGCTTAGATAGCAGAGTAGTCACCCATTCTTCCTGCAAGAACAGGTGGAGGTCCTTGTTGTCCTCGTTTGCTTCCGGAGTGCCACCCGCCAGCTTATCCTGCAAATGACAAAGAGTCATCGCCGATGCATGCATAATTTTCAAACCAAATTTATTGGTTAACCTGCATTGGTTCATCAGCTCCTGCATCTTGTTCTTTATCTCAGCAATCTCCTTGTCCAACTTCTCAAACCTCCTCTTAAGAGTCCCTTTGAGCTTGTTTCTCTCCTCCAGGGCTTCAGTGTTGTGAACAGGGGAAGGGGGCTTCTCCAGAGGATTGTGAGCAGGGCTTAGGGACTGGGAAGAGATGAAGGGGGTTTCCATGGTAGGATTGGGATCAGGGGCAGGGATATGAGGGAGGCTCATGTGGTCTTCCGAAGAATCCTTCATGGACTCGGTGGATTGAGAGTCCTTGTCAGACATAGAAAGCTCTTTAGTCACTGTTTCCAATAGTTTTATTTTGCATTTCTCTTTGGCCAGTCTATTAGACCTCCTTCTACCCGACCCACTCAAGTCCACCTCCAGGTTAACCTGGCTTTCCAAAAAATTTCTTTTTTTGGCCTTACGGTTGGTCTCCAGGGTACTATCATCCTCCTTCCTATTTTTCATATTCTCAGACTCGAAAACATAAGACACATCCTAGGAATCCTTCCTAAGAAATGGATTTTTGACACATTTTTTCTGACTCTTAACCTCTTTGGTACCAGAAATAGCCTCCTGGGTAATACGAATGGACAGGGAGGAGGACTAGTTGGGGTTTTCAATTTTGGCCAGGGAATCCTCCTGTGTCATTTCCTGGATAACTGGGGGGGGCTGAGGTGCAAGACAAATGCCTTTGTGGAATTGATAGAGGTAGAGGAGGAGGCCCTGGTGAAGGATAGGCATTTGCTTATCAGGGTTCTCCTTGATGTTGAGGATGTTGCTTTCAATGGAGTGCAGCAGGAAGAAGGGGATGGATATTAAGTCTGTGTTCCTCACATGGTTTAGAAATGGTAAATGGTAATAGTAGAAGACAGTGAGCTTACCTTCCAAAGTGAAGTATTTCATCACAAGAAGGCAGATTTTCGGCCAGAAATCCAGCAACTCCTCCCTGTTGAAACCCCCCTGCTTTTTCACCGGTATCTCACTGTCCATGAAGAACTGGTTAAGGCTAGTTGGGTCTGGAGTTCGACTGGTTTTCTTGTATTTTCTCCCCTTCATGGATAGCCCAATCGCCTTGGCTATCACCTCCTCATTCAGCTGAAAGTGAATACCGCCGACAGAGACACTTATGTTATTCCAAGATGACACAAACTGTTTGGATATACGTTTGTCATGCCCTCACTTCATTCTCTCCATGAAGCCCCAAATGCCGCTCTCCTTGCAGTAATGAGCCACCAGCGCGTCCGAGGAGAAGATTTCATCGATTTTATTAGGTTCAATGGGGAGAGTGTTGCCTCCCATTTCAATATTCAGCCCCTCCTTCGCCAGAATAAGCTGATAATCACAGAGCTGAGTTTCTCTGCAAAACTTGATAACCCTTTTGCAATTACAGAAATTCCCCGAATGTAACTTAAACTGCAGGTTTTGGGAAAATTTTTGGGAAACGAGCCCCGTACCGCTAGATCCAACGGATCTCCAGGTTCCATTAATAGTAATAATACCAAGGATACACTTGGTGTCCTCTTTGGCCAAGTAAGCCCTTTGATTCGGACAGCGTCTACTCCACACATTTAAAGGGTAATTATGATTCTTTATGGGAAAATGGGTTCTCTTTTCCATAATCGAAAAAATTATCGGGACACGCCAGCACGTGATCTAGTGAGGATTCGCAATGAATAAAATATCGTGGCACATTTAAAGTTCAATATTCATTTCTCCCCCAATGATTTGTTGAGTCACCAGAGGTAAATCACAAACTGCCCTCCAATTGCTGAGTTTCGCTTGCCTTAGGCCCATTGTCGCCATAGAGTCAGCAACGGAATTCCCTTCCTTGAAGAGATTTTTCATTTTTAATTTTATTAAAAAAACTTATATTGATGAAAATTTTGCAAATGATACAAACTACATCAACACGTTGGAGATGGATACCGAGCATTGCAATAGCTAAAAAGTGTAACATGCTTCTAGCGTGTTATAGCATTGTGGTAGTAATACTAAAAATACAATGTAAATTGGTCAAATAGTATAACACAATGATCAAATTGCACTAGAAAATTGGAGACAAAGTGTACTATTTTTAAATATAAAAGCCACATACTATGTGTACATAATACATATACCATCCCCTATATCTATCAAATTATTAGATACACTTCAACTTATATAAGCATTCAAATGAATTTTGGTAATAGAGAAAATATGACTATATAAGTCAATATTATTGAACTATAAAGTTGAAATCTAAATCAAAGTGAGAATTTCATCTCAGTCAAGGTTTTCATTTCTATATCACCACTGGATCAACAAAAACTTTGAATACTTGATGCTTGACCTCCTTATGAGAATATGTGAGGCCATCTCCAAATATATAAAGGAACTGCAATCCTCTGTTAAAGTTGAAGGATATCTTTTCCCATTCAAGTAGAGAGTTATTTGGATTCAGATATATCCATCTCAATTCTTTTAGCAATTCTTCAACAAGATTTGTGATGTGATTTAGTGCCTCTTCTTTTGAACATTCAGGATGGTCCTTCATATAAGAAGAAATGGCAGAGGCAATCTCTCCATGGCGCTTATCATCCTTCATCAACATTAGAATTATGTTAATATTAAAAGAGTAATAATTTTTGTCTCTATATTTAGTACCTATATCGAAATAGAATATCATACCTCAAAATCTCGTGCATCATCAATTAGTCGTATACACATCCATATGATCTCATAAAATCTAGATTTACTCAGGAACATGTTTTCGATAGAATCATCACTTAAAATGGGTCCTCCTAATAATATAGAATGCATCAATATTGGTCCAATGGCTGCACTTGTTGCAGCAACAGTTATGTACTCATTGTAGGTTGGAATATTTCCACTTGATTTCCATTGTGCGTGCTCCAAGTTAGCTTCAATATAATCTTCCCACTGAAAATAATAAAGATTACTAATCTTAATATCTCTCTCTTAATAGTGCCCCATATATTGTTTTGATGTGGACATTAGGTTTTTCGTAAATATATGAAATATCTAATCTATAAGAATAATAATCCTCTCATCTCAAGGTGTAAATTGTTTTCTTAAAACAGTGCTAGTTTGTAGCTATTATATTGAAATGTATATATAAGAGGGTTTGAAGAAGTATACGTACTGCTTTTGTAACAAAAGGCATCATGTCACGTCCCTGCTTTTGGGTAGCTTCATGTATCAGTTCCTTCATGGTTTTGAAAACAAAGTCGAGGCACATCTTGAAATTCTGTGGCATATTTGTCACAATTGAGACATCCCAACCTTGAGCAATGGCCTTTCCAATAAGTTTGAGTTGATCAGGTGTTGCATAGTCATCAAAAAGGTCATCAACAATGGTGGCAACAGTTGATATTTTTGATATGGCAATTCTACTGCGGGAAAACTGGAGCTCGTCTGCAGCACTAACCCCCCACAAGAAATATTCAATTGACCGCTCTCTCATGGCAATAAGCTTGGGGACGCCAGAATCAACCCACCACCTATGAATCAAACAAAATAACAACTCCAAACAAATTTAGAAAACTCTGGGGAAGATCTGTAAACCTTATTTATTCGTTAACGTGTGTGACAGATGTTTATCTACGAAAGTTATTGAAAATATTCTCGCGAGTGTTCAGATGACCATTACTAATCTACTACAATGTAACGCTCCTTATTTTACAAATACGTACTTGGAGAGACTCTTCATCTCCGTCTTGTACGCAAACTGCAATATGTTAAAATCCAGTTTGGCCAGCTCTAAAATCTTCATGTCCTTGAACCTGAGGAAAATTGGAAAACCTGAATACAGTCAGCATAAGTAGTAAGATTTGGACATTTTCAATAATTGAAACAGCTTTAAACTTGTACCTCCGATCATCTAGCTCGTATATTTCTATGAAGTTTCGTGCCTCCCATCTCGTGAAAGTACAAGACCATTCATAGATAAGGGCGTACTCCACCTACAATATTGAAATGAAAATGGATCACTGCAACACTCTTTAGGATTTGTGCTCCTCTAATCTCTCCAGAGAAAAATAAACTTATGATTTATTACCTCTTTTAAAAAACTTGCGTTATAGGCATCTCCAGATCCAGATGCAGATGTTTCCAATAGCGCCTTAAGGCAAGCAGAGGTAAAGGTTTTAGCCTCGTCCATAACCGTCTCTCCGGGGAATGCCACGCTTGAAGCTCTCAAAAGGTTGAGCATGCCTCTCATCTCACATTCGTCTCTACTATTAATATCATCGCTCTCTCCAGAAAAGAAGTGCCCATTTTTGTCCTTGAAACTCTCCAGCACATCTGCTCAAAATACAATGCACGCGCATGTAAATAAATAACAAATGTAGTGAGTTATTTGACAGCAGCAGCAAGTATAATTATCATAATTAACATTTTGCGTTATTCAGTACCTGCAGAAACATCATAGCGACGGAGTCTTAGTAGCCGGAGTCCTAAAGCCGTAGCATTCAAATTCAAATTGAAGTTGCTGCTACCACTTCCACTTCCACTTCGTAATCTGATGCCGACTCTTGTGTCCCAACATCTGCATTCACAAAATTAAAATTATTCCTCTTTAATATCTCCTAACCGCATCAATCAGAACCAAAACGTTTAATTTCAATTTCTTCTATTAACATCTATTTTGATACGCTCATGGATTAAGATATTACAAAGCAAAATTTAGAAAACGTGATGAGGGAGATGAGAGACCGGTAAGCAGAGTCGAGAATGAGTTTGATTTCAGCGTCAAAATATCGATCTATTCCCAGGCACTGCAATGCATCAACCATCTCAAGCTGCTCCATCAGATCGCCATCTCCATCTCCGCATTGCATTTCTCTTAACAACATCTTGACTTCTTTAACCAGTGTTTCAGCTCTTTCACGGTATTCGGGTTCCTACGTCAAAATACAAAATACACAGTTCACGATGAGATGATCAGAGAAATCTCAAACATTGATAATGCAAATTATAGAAATAAGAGTGGAGTAGTTACCCCGTACGGTGCTTGCATGGACTGGACAAAATCATCCTCCCACACATTGAAAGCGTTATCTGGTATTGAAGTCGGTATACAGGCAGCACAAATTTCTTGTCCATCCAAAGTGCTCATCGCCATCGTTGAAGTAGCTCAGAAGTTTATTATAAGCTTACTAGACTCTCAAGTTTAGGAATGCATACACACATTCTCAGGCTATCTATTTATGGAGGCATTGGCAAGAGTGCACGAAAAAATCGTGACAAATTCTTTTATTTCAATGAGATTTGTGGGGGTTAAAAGCGTGTGAAATTCGTTTATTTATATTGACGATGTGGGGAAGGGTATGGAATCCTTTCCTTCACGTGCCAGCCAGCTCTCAACCAACGTCAGGATGCTGAAATTTTTTATTTGTGGGGCCGCCACATGGTATCCTCCTCTTCCTAAGCCTGCACTACACATGGTATTATTGAATATTATAGTTTTATTTCATCGTCATAAAACATGTGGGAAAAGTTTTCAAGTTGAAATTATAAATATTACATTTTTCATTGTATTACAATACATTTTGAAAATGATTTTACATTTAAAATATTTGGGTGTGTTTATTGTGTTATAATCAAATCTTGATAAGTCTTAAATTTAAATTACAATTGTAATTATAAACTGAAAAATTATTTTAAATTTTTCTATTACAAACAATCTAGTCAACTATCATTTAATAATCATTTTATTCCATCTTCATCAACCATGTGTAAATTCTTTCTTTCAATTTGAAATATAGTCTAACAAATCTTCATGATACTGTAAATGGAGGGTTACAATATTGCAGTTGTGTGAATCACCAATTTTGTTATGTAAAATAAAAATATATTATATCGAGAATGTATTTATGATGTAGACTGAAATTTTGGATTTTACACAACTCCATGTTTTCTTTGAGTGTCACAACTTTGGCCAACCATCCATCATGAAGATCCATTGCTCGATGCATGATTATGTAAATAAAGGTGAGCTTCACTAGCTTTTGCCTCCACCATTTATTCTATTTAATAGTTGACCTCGTCTTTCCTTGGATATTGTATGCATACCTCCCTGTGGGAAGGTCTCAAGGCAAAAATTTAAAAAGCTTAACTCAATTATTCAATTGTCCTCGATAACGTCCTTCCACGTTATTGAGCCAATAGTAATGGAGAGGGACAACCTAACTTTCTACAACTTGCAGAGTCATTAGGTGGAGCCATTCGTGTACCTTCTTAGTCCTTCGTTATGTAATGGTGCATAGTAAGGTAAAGCTAGATGAGAATACCAAGGCCTTGGCATGGTTTTGTGGCCAATCCCCTTGCCACTCCATTCGAAGCCCATTCCCTACTATTTATTGACCTATCTACAATTTCAAGAGGTTGTATTCATATAATCAAGTACATTTCAAGGACAATATTTAACCCCTCTCAGGATAATTCTAGTGTTATTGAGATGATATTCGCTACATGAAATTTACTCTCTATTGATTAAGTATATAAATGGAAACCTTTGTTTCACGTTATTCTATAGAGTTGTGCCTGTACTCAAGCTTAAATTATCAATCCTCACGTGTATATTTTAATCCTATTTTCTATTTTATCTGGTAGTTCTAGAGTAGTGCTAACCCTACACATGTGTTAAAGGCTTCAACCCAGTTCTTGTGTTCAAATTTGTTTATGTATTTCATTATTATGCCTAGTAAGTCATTCTCATAGGTTCTAAACAAACATGTTACTCATGTTTAGTTAGGGACCACATAGGAATATTCCCACTTTCAATTGCGTTATCACATTATCATTTTTCTGGACCTTAATCAAGACTTACGCTTTTGTTGGACATGTCACTTTATCACTTGTCCACCTTTTATGGATGCATTTCACAAACACATTTCCATCTTGGAAGTTAATCCACCTTCAATGAACGTGTAACACCAACGTATTTGAACCACTTTGGAGAGTGGTCCACCTTTAGTGGATATGTGACACTTTTACTTTTCCATCTTATGTGGGTGACAAGTTATCACTTTATGTATAATGTCAAAAGATTAATACACTTCCCATATTCTTATGCACTCCTATGTGGTCACCTTGGTGTATCTAACCAAGGGGTAATATTATTTCGATCGACTCAATGAAATGAATTTAGTTAATTCAATCAATTTGATAAGTTGATCCATTCTATTACATTCCTGGTAATCTAATATAGTTTATTCTTGTCGTATTATCTCTCTGTTGTTACTGTGATTTACATTGTGCCTCTAGATCTTGGATGGATAACTTTGTGGCCAAATATTACAAAAATCTATATCATTTCATGTGTATTAACATAAGAAGATTTGACCATGCAATGCTTATCCTACCGCAAGTTTTTGGTGAACATATCTCTTTGTTTCACTAGTAATGTGCTTATTTTGGTTGTAGGTTGAATCTTGATATATGTGTCTAATGTTTAATTGTAGCAATGGGTAGGAATATCTTAAACTTAGTGCATTTCTCTTTAGTTAAGGATCTCATTTTTACTAATTGTTAAATGTCTATGTTTCTCTTTCTTTTGTGTGTGATTATTAGGAACCTTGGATTATAAATCACATATGGTGCTAGTATTTCAACCTTGAAGGTTATTATATAGATCAATATCCAAATATGTAAGACTTGAACGGTCCTTTTTTGTACTCCTTCTAGTATACGGTGTGTTGGAATTGAATCAAGTGCGTCTTCACAATACCCAATGAATGATTCAAGACATAATCTCAAAGAAGGTTATCTTAGGATGATGGATTGAATCTTAAACTCGTGTAGTGGATAGTGGGGTGCTAACTCATAGAAAATGGAAATATTCTCTCATTTGCACTCTAGTAGGCCAATGAGGCTCTCACTAAGTTTGACCACATAAAACTTAAATATAATCTAGATATAAAGATACTATATGAAATACGAGATGAGTGGAGTTTTGTTGACAATTTTATTTCTAAATCAAAAATGAAATTCAAAAACATTTATAAAATAGAATAGAAATGCCAATCTTATGTAATGATCTTTCCTCATTACTGCTCCCTTAGGATACACGAGCTTATCAACATAATATTCATGGAAATCTAGTAGAATGTTTAGCTCTACTTCTATATAAAGTGTGGATGCTAAGCTTGTACTTACAATTACAAGTACAACGAGATAGAAGGGTAGATGCGATTAGAGAATTTTACCAAATTAGGAATACAGTCAAGACTGAAGTCTGAATAAGGCTTCCATGAGTCAACACAAAATTAGAACCTTTAGATGAATTATGAATAATAGAAATTAGGTCCTATGATCATACACTCATGATCATACCTATATACGCTTGTTAAGACGTAAGAACTACTAAATGGGCTATAAAAAAAAAATTGATCCAAGCAAAATAAAATATCCTTATACTATTATGAAAAGGGTCTTTTCAAATAAAATGGATTATAATCCTTAATAAATTGAGTAAGCATTCACACCATAATTTAGAAAATGAAATGTAAAGAATACATGTAGATCATACATACTTTATTTTATTTTAAATTTAAAAATTCCCTTAGAAACAATTGTGTATTGAAATTTCTTCAGATGTTTACAACTTGTATATATCGCGCACACATATTTCTAATGATATTAAAATGGGTTATAAATAAGAAAAAATCCTCCAAAGTCAACATCAAATGTAGCATGTAGATACGCAATGCAAAACATGATTAGTCCGTCCAAAATTATCATTTGATCTATAAATTATTGAATATGTATCTTCACACGCCACTTTGAGACCCATAATAATATCTCAACTCAATCTCCAGTGCAACTCTATATGAAAATAATATGATATTGTAGCATCATACTTGTATTTTCATTCAATTTTTTGCGAGCACCTAGACCTCAGTTTAGCATCATGGTGTTATATGCCTAATCATTATTGATTCTGCTCGCACTAAAATCCTAGGTTCTCCTCTACATTTTGGACCTTAATTTATTTTCCCTACCTTTATTGGGAGTATAAGACCACCTATGAGAATATTATCCCAAGATAGGGCTTCCTAGAATGACCTCATCCCTAGATAAGGTCACCTAAGACGACATTGTCCCGATTATCAAGGGCCAAATTCAAATGGTTTAACAAATAGTTTGCAGGAGTGGTAAAACTTATTATGTGTTATCTCTCTTTAAAATAAAGGATGCAAAGTTCTAGGGAGAGGTATGAAATAAATATATTACCTCTCCTCACTTGAATACAAATACATTAATCCAATCAAGCATTCAGGATCTCAACCATCCCAAGAGTGTGTGATCAAGTGTCAACCAAAGCATTCAAGTCGAGGATTAAACTTTAGATCCATAACAGTCATGATGACATACATGATTAATTCTTTATAAAGTGAATGCTAAAATGCCAACACCAACACCTTCATGAGCATTTTTACATAAATAAGACCTGTAAAGAACTATAAACATTCGATTTTAAATCCAGCCTCTACCACATAACAAAAGGCTTTCATTTCCATTCCAAATTATCTCAACTTCAAGGTAAATTCCTAAACTAAGACTTGACCTAGGAAACCCCCTATAACCCCAACAAAATTCATTCTCCTTGTGTTCAAATGGTAGGTGAGCCAAGACATAATATTAAAATTGGATAGAGGAAAGAGAAATATTTAGATCTCATTTGAACATAGATCTGTAAAATTAAAGACAAGGTTGTCATGGTCACCATCTTCTCAAGAAAAGTCTTCCTTGCTAACTATTATCCCTCTGATTTTAGCCAAGATTTTGGTAGTAGGTTTCTCTCTATATTTTATCTTGAAGTATACTTCAACTTTCTATATATCTGATTTATATACTACTAGATATAGATTGATAACCTTCATTTCACCATATTTTATCCTAGCTTCCATATTCCTCTTTCATTTAATTGCAATATCATTTTTAACTCCTTGCAATAGACTATAGAATCTCGACTTTGTGCTCAATATCTTGAGCCAAGTGGATCAATACACTTAAAATTTGGTTGTAATGTTGTGTATTGCATGTCCATGTAATTTTACTCTCATGTAGGCCCTATTTTATCATTCCTAACATCTCATGCTTGATGTTCTTGATCCATCTATATTCTTTATTTAATAATGGCTTCTCCTTAGCATTTAATTTAATTTTGGCATCTCATTGGCATTTAATTTTCATATTTGTGCATTCATGATTGCATGAATCATATATATTTCCTACATTTAACTCTACAAGGTCAACATCAACATCTTCGTGAGCATTTCAACACAAATAAGTCCTATGAAAGAATAAACATTTCATTTTTTAGATCTATCCTCTACTACCTAATAACATGCTTTAAATTATGCTCTAAATTTAATTTATTTCCTAGGCATATCTATTCCAAATTTAATTGTGGCATCACCTTGACATTTAATTTTTCATATTTCTACATTCAAGATGGCATCGGTCATCTGTATTTCCTAAATTTAACTCTACAAGGTCAACATCAATGTTTTCATGAGTATTTTGACACAAATAAGGCCTACAAAAGAATACATATTTCATTTTTAGAACTAGCCTCTACTACCTAATAACATGAAATAAAATTACATTTCAATTTCAAGGTTAGTTTCAAAACTAGCTTTTGACCTAGGAAACTCTCTTTCTACCCAACATTTTCTCTCTTTTGTGTATGTAGGAATAGGTGGGATTCACAAGGAGAAGGCTACAAACTGAGCATTAGGAGACCCACAAAATTCCTATCATTTGACCAAAAACTATAGGGAGAAAGTCATCCGTGTGACATGCTCTTAGGAGCAAGTCACGCTAGTGCAATAGAGTCCTTCATAAAATTTGAATCACGGGTTAGTCATCGTCTATACATCTTAGATAATCTATTTGAATACGTCTTGTAGTTTTATATTTTTGTGCATATGCTAAAAGTAGCCATTTCACCATATTTCACCCTAGATCTTGGATTCACTTTCCATAGTTTCATATTTATCTTTCAACTTCCCTATGAAGGACCACTAAATCAACCTTGTGTGGAATAAGCATTGATCCAAGTGGATCATTATACTTTGAATGTAATTCCAATAGGGAAATAGGCCTATGTTTCCTTGTTTGAATGAATAGACTAGATGACCTTATTTTTCCTTTCTTACATTTTGGTGAGCCCAACCCTTTACATCTTACTTCTGATTTTTATGTTTAGATCTAATAAATATATGCTTCATTATTTTAATTTTATTTCATGTAATATTTAAATGGTAAATTTCTTACAAATTTTCATATTTTTATTCTTTATCCTTGTGCATGAGTTTTATTACCTCAAGCTCTACATCTAATATCCTCATAAGATGAGTTTATAGACTTATGGGTTTGTAAAGTTTTAATACTAATGGTGTAGAGCCCAAGTGCACTAGCATTTTCCACATAAATTTAGGTGAAACCGCTATTCCTATAAATGAAATACCTAAAATTATTGAGAACCAATATTTGCAAACTTCTCTTGACAA
>BSBK01015268.1:27500-47889 GCA_027943335.1 Chamaecyparis obtusa
CGAAGCATAAATAAAAAGTAACATGGCTGCTCAATAAAGTTGAGGTCATAAAAAAACATAGAAACGAAATAAGAAATGACTCCTCAAATTGATTCTTTCATTGAATGTGTAGAACTCCTTGCTTTGTAGGTTTCTTACTAAGTCGCCCGTCAACAAGACAGTTACACACTTAATTTAAATAGGCATACAATGCATAATGAGGATTAGTTTTTTCTCTAATCATAATTAAATTACATAGTATAAACATGAATCAAATCTAATTTATTAATCTTGTAAAATGACAAAGAAGACAAGCAAAACCAAAATTTCAAAAGGAGGGTATTATAAAATTAACCTTTTTGAATAATCATAGTAGCATCTTCTTACATTGTGGGTGAACCCACAATAGTGGGTTACACTTTTTTGCCTGAACGGACACTGAACTCTTCATTTTCAAAAAAACTTTTAGCTTTAGATTCATATTGTCGTTAAACCGTTTGAAATCGGAAGATGACGTAAATTAGAGTCTTTTATTATTTTTTGTCTAGATTTTAATTTTATTTTATTTTTATTTTTTTGAATTGATTTGAATTGTTTTTTCTTTCTCCCACAAAAATTGGTATGTTGCTGAAAACGTCATTTTCAAAGAGTTACATTGTTTTCATAGAGCATATCTTTTTTTCTAAAATATATATCAATGTGATTCTTTCGAATTTAGTTTTTTAACATCCATATGGAGGGCATGAAATTGGGTTTACAACATTATCACAATTATTGTATATTTTATTAACGTTTGAAGTTGACTAAACCATAATTTTGATATACCTTG
Organism: Chamaecyparis obtusa; assembly: GCA_027943335.1. Taxonomy (NCBI): domain Eukaryota; kingdom Viridiplantae; phylum Streptophyta; class Pinopsida; order Cupressales; family Cupressaceae; genus Chamaecyparis; species Chamaecyparis obtusa. The sequence continues at coordinate 28,309 of BSBK01015268.1, forward strand.
ACTACATAGCTTATAACTTGTCGTGTATTCATCCAATTTCTCTTTTCTTCTTTTTTTTTGATAGAAAGAGAACTTATATACCTAGGGCATAGATATTTTTTAGATTTTTTTTTTGTCTTATTTACTATTTTTCCACAAGCGTCAAACATAGAGGTAGACATACGGTGAAATATCTATGTTTAGTAAAACTAAAAATACAAAATCATAATAAACTTAATGTATATTAACATTATAATCATTGGAAAGATTTTTCTTAGTAGTACCTTACTACATATATAAGTTTTTCAAATGGATTCATTTGATCTGCCAAAAGATAAAGTCAAAGTGATTTTTTGTTAGCATTTTAATAGATGCAAAGGAGACTCCATTGTAGGTATGAATGAGGTGTATAAATGTTATATCAATATTTTTTTTTATCTAAGATCCTTTGAGCTAACCATTTGTAATTAATTCCTTCAAATAGAACCTGTCAAGGCTTAAATCATCATATTTTGTTAAAAATGTGTTATTTCAGCAAAAATCAGCATGTCTAAAAAAGTGTAACCCACTATTGTGGGGTCACCCTTATAGAGTAAAAAGAGTACAAAAGTTTGAATTCTATATAAATAACCAATAGAGACTCTCAATATAATGTTTATTTATTTTGTGTAATCAACGCATTTTATTATATTTATATTAACGGGGTTCCCTTGGCAAGGTCACTTTGGAGGTATCAAGAGTAAATATGAAATACCAATATAATTGGGGAAGGGAGTGGATATTAGTATAGAAAATATTATTATGTTATCTACTAAATATGTAATTTATTTGTTTTGTTTAAATAGAAATTATCACTAGTGATCACATTTAAGTTATACCATTTTTTTATTTCAATCATAAACATTGTTGAATTTCATTGTTAAAAACATCAAGCATTGTTTCTCATTAGTTTGGGACAAGTAGGAGAGAACATGCAGTGAATGCATGAGGAAAGGAAAAATAAGAAAAATTATATAAGTAAGCTTAACCAATAGATTGAATTGTACAACTAGGTAGACTTGAACTAGCTACCTGTAAAGTTCATTCTTGACCTCTAACATATATAACTATGAATTTTTGATATATGTATTTAAATAAAATACAATAGAATAATTGTATAATAATGTATATATCAATTATCATTTTTATGTGTGACATTTGTAAGAGAAACTACTCTTATTAGGGAGGTCATGGTGTTTGTTACTAGAGTAGCTATGCAAAACAATACTGATGCGCTCAAAAGGTTGAACGAGAAGGATCAAATCTCCAAGGTCTATCTAAAGGCAAATAAGCTTCTCCCACAGTGATTGTGAAAAGAAAAGGAAAGAAAGAGGTGGTGGTTTAGCACAACACGGGTACGAGTCCTAGTCTTGGTCCTTTTGCAAGGACTCATAACCATGATAAAGGTATGAATTCTCAAGCCAAAATTGTTCATAATGTTCGAAAATTAATGCTGATGTAATTCATAAGAACAAATAATTGTTAAAGATTTTGCAATAAGTAATTTGGTAAGTTGATCCTTTATTATTTATTTTTTGATCATTGATGGTCAGTTGTTGATATGATTTTAGTTCTTCTCCAGTCGTGGCATTATTATTATTTTTGTAAAAGCCTTGCACAACCCCTTCAAAACCCATTTTACTCTAACAAAAAACTACTCTTCTTATGGGATTTCAATATGGATCTATCTAATTCTACTACACGTATACTTAATAAAAATTTATGCTAAATAAAATTACAATTTTTGTATATATTTGTCACTATTTTTTTTATCGCAAGTGGAAGATAAAAACTTTATTACGATTTGTATGCTAATTGCAAATTTTATAACACAATTATCTTTAAACAGTTTTCTTTCAAGTTAATCAATTAACAAAGGAGTACTAATACCAAATCATTATGTTAAGACAAAGTTCTTTAATAAATGTAATATAATTAAATTTTTTATCTGTCTAAATAGAAGTACATGCCTGATTACTTATGTCATGGTTATAGTTTAAGTTGGAGTTCTTTGTGTATTATTATTTATATGATGAGGGTGCCAATCAACTCTCCAATCCTTTGTCAATGGGATGCTAATGAAGAGATTTTTTATTTTTTATTTTATTAAAAAATCTTATATTGATAAAAATTTCACAAATGATACAAACTACATCAACATGTTAGAGATCAATACCGAGCATTGCAATAGATGAAAAAATGCACCATGCTTCTAGCGTGTTGTAGCATTATGGTAGTAATACTAAAAATATAATGTAAATTGGTCAAATAGTATAAAACAATGATCGAATTGCACTAGAAATTTGGAGACAAAGTGCACTATTTTAAAATATAAAAGCCACATACTATGTGTACAAAATAAATATACCATCCCTTGTATCTATCAAATGATTAGATACACTTTAATCTAAATAGGCATTCAAATGAATTTTGGTAATACAAAAAATATGACTATATATAAGTCAATATTATTGAACTATAAACTTGAAATCTAAATCAAAGTGGGAATTTCATCTCAATCAAGGTTTGCATTCCTATATCACCACTGCATCAACAAAAACTTTGAATATTTGATGCTTGACCTCCTTGTGAGAATATGTGATCCCATCTCCAAATAGAGAATTATTTGGATTCAAATATATCCATCTCAATTCTTTTAGCAATTCTTCAACAAGATTTATGATGTGATTTAGTGGCTCTGCTTCTGAACATTCAGGATGGTCCTTCATATAAGAAGAAATGGTGGAGGCAATCTCTCCATGGCGCTTATCATCCTTCATCAACATTAGAATTATGTTAATATTAGAAGAGTAATAAGTTTTGTCTATATATTTAGTGCCTATATCAAAATAGAATATCATGCCTCAAAATATCGTGTATCATCAATTAGTCGTATACACATCCATATGATCTCATAAAATCTGGATTTACTCAGGAACACCTTTTCGATAGAATCATCACTTAAAATGGGTCCTGCTAATAATATAGGATGCATCAATATTGGTCCAATGGTTGCACTTGTTGTAGCAACAGATAGGTACTCATTGTAGGTTGGAATATATCCACTTGATTTCTATTGTGCGTGCTCCAAGTTAGCTTCAATATAATCTTCCCATTGAAAATAATAAAGATCACTAATCTTAATATCTCTCTCTTAATAGTGCCCCATAAATTGTTTCGATGTGGACATTAGGCTTTGCATGAATGAATCAAATGTCCAATCTATAAGAATAATAATTCTCTCATCTCAAGGTGTAAATTGTTTTCTTATAATAGTTCCAGTTTGTAGCTATTATATTGAAATGTATATATAAGAGGGTTTGAAGAGGTATACGTACTGCTTTTGTAACAAAAGGCATCATTTCACATCCCTGCTTTTGGGTATCTTCATGTATCAGTTCTTTCATGGTTTTCAAAACAAAGTTGAGGCACATCTTAGAATTCTATGGCATATTTGTCACAATTGAGACATCCCAACCTTGAGCAATGGCCTTCCTAATAAGTTTGAGCTGATAAGGTGCTGCATCGTCATCAAAAAGGTCATCAACAATGGTGGCAACAGTTGATAATTTGGATATGGCAATTCTCCTACTGGAAAACTGGAACTCATCTACTGCACTAACCCCCCACAAGAATTATTCAATTGACCGCTCTCTCATTGCAATAAGCTTGGTCACGCCAGAATCAACCCACCACCTATGAATCAAACAAAATAAGAAAATAAGAACTCCAAACAAATTTAGAAAACTCTGGAGAAGATCTATAAACCTTATTTATTCATTAACATATGTGACAGATGTTTATCTATGAAATTTATTGAAAATATTCTCGCAAGTGTTCAGATCACCATTACTAATCTACTATCTGTTAGACCATTTGAATTTGGTAAAGCAAGCAGAGGTAAATATTTTAGCCTCTTTCATAACCGTCTCTCCGGGAAATACAACTCTTGAAGATCTCAAAATTTTGAGCATGCCTCTCAACCCACATTATTCTCTACTAATAATATTCTTGTTGTTATCATCGATCTCTCTAGAAAACAAGAAGAAGTACCCATTTTTATCCTTGAAACTCTCCAACACATCTGCTCAAAATACAGTGCCCTGACATGGACAAATGTAGTTATTTATTTTATAACTAGCAAGTATAATTGACAAAACAGATGCTAAAAAGATACATTCTCTAAAAAGAGACGTTCTCTAATATTAAAATGATCAAATGTTTTGTATGGAGTTAACTAACAGATCTAAAGCCAAATTCAATGGAAAAATTCCTCTATTGTAACAAACATAGAATTTCTTAGATCAAGTATAGAATGATAGCTCCGTGATATTCAAAAGTGGGATTCCTTTGGAATGACTGTGAAAAGCTCCATGTGTACTACATCGAAAACCATTAAATTGCATGCATGTAACTGTAACATATAATGGTAACCAGGTAGATTCTAGAAGTACGCAAGCATAAATAAAAAGTAACATGGCTGCTCAATAAAGTTGAGGTCATAAAACAACATAGAAATCAAATAAGAAATGACTCCTCAAATTGATTCTTTCATTGAATGTGTAGAACTCTTGGTTGTGAAGAGTTCCTACTAAGTCCCTCGTCAACAAGATAGTTACACACTTAATTTAAATAAGCATACAATGCATAATGAGGATCATTTTTTCTCTAATCATAATTAAATTATATAGTATAAACATGAATCAAATCTAATTTATTAATCTTGTAAATTGAAAAAGGAGAGAAGTGAAACCAAAAATTCAAAAGGAGGCTATACATAATTAACGTTTTTGAATAATCTTAGTAGCATCTTCTTACCCTATAGAGTAAAAAGAGTACAAAAGTTTGAATTCTATATAAATAATCAATAGAGACTCAATAATGTCCATTTATTTTGTGTAATCAATGTGTTTTATTATATTTACATTAATGGGGTTCTCTTGGCAAGCTCACTTTGGAGGTATCAAGAGTAAATATGGAATACCAATATAATTGGGGAAGGGATTGGATATTAGTATAAAAAATATTATTATGTTATCTAATATATATATAATTTCTTTGTTAATTTTAGATAGCAATTATCACTAGTGATCACATTTAAGTTATACCTCTTTTTTTTTTTATCATAAATATTGTTGAATTTCATTGTTAAAGACATCAAGCGTTGTTTCTCTTTAATTTGGGACAAGTATGAAAGAACATGCAGTGAATGCAAGAGGAAAGGAAAAATAAGAAAAAACATATAAGTAAGCTTAACCAATAGATTGAATTGGACAACAAGGTAGATTTGAACTAGCTAGGTAAAGTGCCCTCTCAAGCTCTAACATATATAACTATGACTTTTGGCTATATTTATTTAAATAAAATACAATAGCATAATTGTATAAGAATGTATATATATCAATTACCATTTTTATGTGTGACATTTGTAAGAGAAACAACTCTTATTAGGGAGGCAATGGTGGTTGTTACTAGAGTATCTATGCAAAACAATATTGATGCGCTCAAAAGGTTGAACGAGAAGGATCAAATCTCCAGGGTCTATCTAAAGGCAAATAAGCTTCTCCCACAGTGATTGTGAAAAGAAAAGGAAAGAAAGAGGTGGCAATTTAGTACAACATGAGTACGAGTCCTACTCTTGGTCCTTTTGCAAGCACTCATAGCCATGATAAAGGTACGAATTCTCAAGCCAACATTTTTCATAATGTTTGAAAATTAATGCTGATGTAATTCATAAGAATGAAGAATTGTTAAACAATTTGTAGTAAGTAATTTGGTATGTTGACCCTTTTTTGTTTCTTTTTGGATCATTGATGGTCAGTTGTTGATATGATTTTAGTTCTTGTCTAGTCGTGGCAGTATTTTTTATTTTGTAAAACGCTTGCACAACCCCTTCAAAACCCGTTTTACTCTAACAAAAAACTACTCTTCTTATGGGATTTCAATTTGGGTCTATCTAATTCTACAACATGTATACTTAGTAAAAATTTACGCTAAATAAAATTACAACTTTTGTATATATTTATCACTATTTTTTTTCGCAAGTGAAAGATCAGAACTTTATTACGCTTTGAATGCTAATTGAAACTTTTATAACACAGTGATCTCTGAAACAATTATCTTTCAAGTTAAGCCATTCACAAAGAAGTACTAACACTCAATCATTATGTTAAGTAAAAGTTTTAATAAATATAATATAATTACATTTTTAATCTATCTAAATAGAAGTGCATGCATGATTATTAATCTATGTCATGGTTGTTGTTTAAGTTGGAGTTCTTAGTATTGTATTATTTATATGATGAGGCTAAAAATCAATTCTTCAATCCTTTGTCAATGGGATGTTTTTGATAGAAAAAAGTAGCAAAAGGGTGTTGGCCCGTAGAACAGAGGACTAGTAGCACATTAACATCATATTAATGTAACCAATCAAGCAGTAGTAACAGGATAACAGAGTTCAGCAGTTCTAGTCTACCTCTATCAAAAACAAAAGTCACCTTACTAAACATACAAAACCCAGAGAATCTAGTATCAACAGTATCAAGTAAATTAACAGTAAACAGCCACACAGGGTGAACCAGAGAGCAGTAAAAACTAATAAAAACCCCATTCACAAATCTGGGGGACCTAGGGTTAAACCCTTCCAAAATTGACCAAAACATGGGAACTGAGCTAATTATTTCCACACAACTGCTTAGATAGCAGAGTAGTCACCCATTCTTCCTGCAAGAACAAGTGGAGGTCCTTGTTGTCCTCGTTTGCTTCCGGAGTGCCACCCGCCAGCTTATCCTGCAAATGACAAAGAGTCATCGCCGATGCATGCATAATTTTCAAACCAAATTTATTGGTTAACCTGCATTGGTTCATCAGCTCCTGCATCTTGTTCTTTATCTCAGCAATCTCCTTGTCCAACTTCTCAAACCTCCTCTTAAGAGTCCCTTTGAGCTTGTTTCTCTCCTCCAGGGCTTCAGTGTTGTGAACAGGGGAAGGGGGCTTCTCCAGAGGATTGTGAGCAGGGCTTAGGGACTGGGAAGAGATGAAGGGGGTTTCCATGGTAGGATTGGGATCAGGGGCAGGGATATGAGGGAGGCTCATGTGGTCTTTCGAAGAATCCTTCATGGACTCGGTGGATTGAGAGTCCTTGTCAAACATAGAAAGCTCTTTAGTCACCGTTTCCAATAGTTTTATTTTGCATTTCTCTTTGGCCAGTCTATTAGACCTCCTTCTACCCGACCCACTCAAGTCCACCTCCAGGTTAACCTGGCTTTCCAAAAAATTTCTTTTTTTGGCCTTACGGTTGGTCTCCAGGGTACTATCATCCTCCTTCCTATTTTTCATATTCTCAGACTCGAAAACATAAGACACATCCTAGGAATCCTTCCTAAGAAATGGATTTTTGACACATTTTTTCTGACTCTTAACCTCTTTGGTACCAGAAATAGCCTCCTGGGTAATACGAATGGACAGGGAGGAGGACTAGTTGGGGTTTTCAATTTTGGCCAGGGAATCCTCCTGTGTCATTTCCTGGATAACCGGGGGGGGCTGAGGTGCAAGACAAATGCCTTTGTGGAATTGATAGAGGTAGAGGAGGAGGCCCTGGTGAAGGATAGGCATTTGCTTATCAGGGTTCTCCTTGATGTTGAGGATGTTGCTTTCAATGGAGTGTAGCAGGAAGAAGGGGATGGATATTAAGTCTGTGTTCCTCACATGGTTTAGAAATGGTAAATGGTAATAGTAGAAGACAGTGAGCTTACCTTCCAAAGTGAAGTATTTCATCACAAGAAGGCAAATTTTCGGCCAGAAATCCAGCAACTCCTCCCTGTTGAAACCCCCCTGCTTTTTCACCGGTATCTCACTGTCCATGAAGAACTGGTTAAGGCTAGTTGGGTCTGGAGTTCGACTGGTTTTCTTGTATTTTCTCCCCTTCATGGATAGCCCAATCGCCTTGGCTATCACCTCCTCATTCAGCTGAAAGTGAATACCGCCGACAGAGACACTTATGTTATTCCAAGATGACACAAACTGTTTGGATATACGTTTGTCATGCCCTCACTTCATTCTCTCCATGAAGCCCCAAATGCCGCTCTCCTTGCAGTAATGAGCCACCAGCGCGTCCGAGGAGAAGATTTCATCGATTTTATTAGGTTCAATGGGGAGAGTGTTGCCTCCCATTTCAATATTCAGCCCCTCCTTCGCCAGAATAAGCTGATAATCACAGAGTTGAGTTTCTCTGCAAAACTTGATAACCCTTTTGCAATTACAGAAATTCCCCAAATGTAACTTAAACTGCAGGTTTTGGGAAAATTTTTGGGAAACGAGCCCCGTACCGCTAGATCCAACGGATCTCCAGGTTCCATTAATAGTAATAATACCAAGGATACACTTGGTGTCCTCTTTGGCCAAGTAAGCCCTTTGATTCGGACAGCGTCTACTCCACACATTTAAAGGGTAATTATGATTCTTTATGGGAAAATGGGTTCTCTTTTCCATAATCGAAAAAATTATCGGGACACGCCAGCACGTGATCTAGTGAGGATTCGCAATGAATAAAATATCGTGGCACATTTAAAGTTCAATATTCATTTCTCCCCCAATGATTTGTTGAGTCACCAGAGGTAAATCACAAACTGCCCTCCAATTGCTGAGTTTCGCTTGGCTTAGGCCCATTGTCGCCATAGAGTCAGCAACGGAATTCCCTTCCTTGAAGAGATTTTTCATTTTTAATTTTATTAAAAAAACTTATATTGATGAAAATTTTGCAAATGATACAAACTACATCAACACGTTGGAGATGGATACCGAGCATTGCAATAGCTAAAAAGTGTAACATGCTTCTAGCGTGTTATAGCATTGTGGTAGTAATACTAAAAATACAATGTAAATTGGTCAAATAGTATAACACAATGATCAAATTGCACTAGAAAATTGGAGACAAAGTGTACTATTTTTAAATATAAAAGCCACATACTATGTGTACATAATACATATACCATCCCCTATATCTATCAAATTATTAGATACACTTCAACTTATATAAGCATTCAAATGAATTTTGGTAATAGAGAAAATATGACTATATAAGTCAATATTATTGAACTATAAACTTGAAATCTAAATCAAAGTGAGAATTTCATCTCAGTCAAGGTTTTCATTTCTATATCACCACTGGATCAACAAAAACTTTGAATACTTGATGCTTGACCTCCTTATGAGAATATGTGAGGCCATCTCCAAATATATAAAGGAACTGCAATCCTCTGTTAAAGTTGAAGGATATCTTTTCCCATTCAAGTAGAGAGTTATTTGGATTCAGATATATCCATCTCAATTCTTTTAGCAATTCTTCAACAAGATTTGTGATGTGATTTAGTGCCTCTTCTTTTGAACATTCAGGATGGTCCTTCATATAAGAAGAAATGGCTGAGGCAATCTCTCCATGGCGCTTATCATCCTTCATCAACATTAGAATTATGTTAATATTAAAAGAGTAATAATTTTTGTCTCTATATTTAGTACCTATATCGAAATAGAATATCATACCTCAAAATCTCGTGCATCATCAATTAGTCGTATACACATCCATATGATCTCATAAAATCTAGATTTACTCAGGAACATGTTTTCGATAGAATCATCACTTAAAATGGGTCCTCCTAATAATATAGAATGCATCAATATTGGTCCAATGGCTGCACTTGTTGCAGCAACAGTTATGTACTCATTGTAGGTTGGAATATTTCCACTTGATTTCCATTGTGCGTGCTCCAAGTTAGCTTCAATATAATCTTCCCACTGAAAATAATAAAGATTACTAATCTTAATATCTCTCTCTTAATAGTGCCCCATATATTGTTTTGATGTGGACATTAGGTTTTTCGTAAATATATGAAATATCTAATCTATAAGAATAATAATCCTCTCATCTCAAGGTGTAAATTGTTTTCTTAAAACAGTGCTAGTTTGTAGCTATTATATTGAAATGTATATATAAGAGGGTTTGAAGAAGTATACGTACTGCTTTTGTAACAAAAGGCATCATGTCACGTCCCTGCTTTTGGGTAGCTTCATGTATCAGTTCCTTCATGGTTTTGAAAACAAAGTCGAGGCACATCTTGAAATTCTGTGGCATATTTGTCACAATTGAGACATCCCAACCTTGAGCAATGGCCTTTCCAATAAGTTTGAGTTCATCAGGTGTTGCATAGTCATCAAAAAGGTCATCAACAATGGTGGCAACAGTTGATATTTTTGATATGGCAATTCTACTGCGGGAAAACTGGAGCTCGTCTGCAGCACTAACCCCCCACAAGAAATATTCAATTGACCGCTCTCTCATGGCAATAAGCTTGGGGACGCCAGAATCAACCCACCACCTATGAATCAAACAAAATAACAACTCCAAACAAATTTAAAAAACTCTGGGGAAGATCTGTAAACCTTATTTATTCGTTAACGTGTGTGACAGATGTTTATCTACGAAAGTTATTGAAAATATTCTCGCGAGTGTTCAGATGACCATTACTAATCTACTAGAATGTAACGCTCCTTATTTTACAAATACGTACTTGGAGAGACTCTTCATCTCCGTCTTGTACGCAAACTGCAATATGTTAAAATCCAGTTTGGCCAGCTCTAAAATCTTCATGTCCTTGAACCTGAGGAAAATTGGAAAACCTGAATACAGTCAGCATAAGTAGTAAGATTTGGACATTTTCAATAATTGAAACAGCTTTAAACTTGTACCTCCGATCATCTAGCTCGTATATTTCTATGAAGTTTCGTGCCTCCCATCTCGTGAAAGTACAAGACCATTCATAGATAAGGGCGTACTCCACCTACAATATTGAAATGAAAATGGATCACTGCAACACTCTTTAGGATTTGTGCTCCTCTAATCTCTCCAGAGAAAAATAAACTTATGATTTATTACCTCTTTTAAAAAACTTGCGTTATAGGCATCTCCAGATCCAGATGCAGATGTTTCCAATAGCGCCTTAAGGCAAGCAGAGGTAAAGGTTTTAGCCTCGTCGATAACCGTCTCTCCGGGGAATGCCACGCTTGAAGCTCTCAAAAGGTTGAGCATGCCTCTCATCTCACATTCGTCTCTACTATTAATATCATCGCTCTCTCCAGAAAAGAAGTGCCCATTTTTGTCCTTGAAACTCTCCAGCACATCTGCTCAAAATACAATGCACGCGCATGTAAATAAATAACAAATGTAGTGAGTTATTTGACAGCAGCAGCAAGTATAATTATCATAATTAACATTTTGCGTTATTCAGTACCTGCAGAAACATCATAGCGACGGAGTCTTAGTAGCCGGAGTCCTAAAGCCGTAGCATTCAAATTCAAATTGAAGTTGCTGCTACCACTTCCACTTCCACTTCGTAATCTGATGCCGACTCTTGTGTCCCAACATCTGCATTCACAAAATTAAAATTATTCCTCTTTAATATCTCCTAACCGCATCAATCAGAACCAAAACGTTTAATTTCAATTTCTTCTATTAACATCTATTTTGATACGCTCATGGATTAAGATATTACAAAGCAAAATTTAGAAAACGTGATGAGGGAGATGAGAGACCGGTAAGCAGAGTCGAGAATGAGTTTGATTTCAGCGTCAAAATATCGATCTATTCCCAGGCACTGCAATGCATCAACCATCTCAAGCTGCTCCATCAGATCGCCATCTCCATCTCCGCATTGCATTTCTCTTAACAACATCTTGACTTCTTTAACCAGTGTTTCAGCTCTTTCACGGTATTCGGGTTCCTACGTCAAAATACAAAATACACAGTTCACGATGAGATGATCAGAGAAATCTCAAACATTGATAATGCAAATTATAGAAATAAGAGTGGAGTAGTTACCCCGTACGGTGCTTGCATGGACTGGACAAAATCATCCTCCCACACATTGAAAGCGTTATCTGGTATTGAAGTCGGTATACAGGCAGCACAAATTTCTTGTCCATCCAAAGTGCTCATCGCCATCGTTGAAGTAGCTCAGAAGTTTATTATAAGCTTACTAGACTCTCAAGTTTAGGAATGCATACACACATTCTCAGGCTATCTATTTATGGAGGCATTGGCAAGAGTGCACGAAAAAATCGTGACAAATTCTTTTATTTCAATGAGATTTGTGGGGGTTAAAAGCGTGTGAAATTCGTTTATTTATATTGACGATGTGGGGAAGGGTATGGAATCCTTTCCTTCACGTGCCAGCCAGCTCTCAACCAACGTCAGGATGCTGAAATTTTTTATTTGTGGGGCCGCCACATGGTATCCTCCTCTTCCTAAGCCTGCACTACACATGGTATTATTGAATATTATAGTTTTATTTCATCGTCATAAAACATGTGGGAAAAGTTTTCAAGTTGAAATTATAAATATTACATTTTTCATTGTATTACAATACATTTTGAAAATGATTTTACATTTAAAATATTTGGGTGTGTTTATTGTGTTATAATCAAATCTTGATAAGTCTTAAATTTAAATTACAATTGTAATTATAAACTGAAAAATTATTTTAAATTTTTCTATTACAAACAATCTAGTCAACTATCATTTAATAATCATTTTATTCCATCTTCATCAACCATGTGTAAATTCTTTCTTTCAATTTGAAATATAGTCTAACAAATCTTCATGATACTGTAAATGGAGGGTTACAATATTGCAGTTGTGTGAATCACCAATTTTGTTATGTAAAATAAAAATATATTATATCGAGAATGTATTTATGATGTAGACTGAAATTTTGGATTTTACACAACTCCATGTTTTCTTTGAGTGTCACAACTTTGGCCAACCATCCATCATGAAGATCCATTGCTCGATGCATGATTATGTAAATAAAGGTGAGCTTCACTAGCTTTTGCCTCCACCATTTATTCTATTTAATAGTTGACCTCGTCTTTCCTTGGATATTGTATGCATACCTCCCTGTGGGAAGGTCTCAAGGCAAAAATTTAAAAAGCTTAACTCAATTATTCAATTGTCCTCGATAACGTCCTTCCACGTTATTGAGCCAATAGTAATGGAGAGGGACAACCTAACTTTCTACAACTTGCAGAGTCATTAGGTGGAGCCATTCGTGTACCTTCTTAGTCCTTCGTTATGTAATGGTGCATAGTAAGGTAAAGCTAGATGAGAATACCAAGGCCTTGGCATGGTTTTGTGGCCAATCCCCTTGCCACTCCATTCGAAGCCCATTCCCTACTATTTATTGACCTATCTACAATTTCAAGAGGTTGTATTCATATAATCAAGTACATTTCAAGGACAATATTTAACCCCTCTCAGGATAATTCTAGTGTTATTGAGATGATATTCGCTACATGAAATTTACTCTCTATTGATTAAGTATATAAATGGAAACCTTTGTTTCACGTTATTCTATAGAGTTGTGCCTGTACTCAAGCTTAAATTATCAATCCTCACGTGTATATTTTAATCCTATTTTCTATTTTATCTGGTAGTTCTAGAGTAGTGCTAACCCTACACATGTGTTAAAGGCTTCAACCCAGTTCTTGTGTTCAAATTTGTTTATGTATTTCATTATTATGCCTAGTAAGTCATTCTCATAGGTTCTAAACAAACATGTTACTCATGTTTAGTTAGGGACCACATAGGAATATTCCCACTTTCAATTGCGTTATCACATTATCATTTTTCTGGACCTTAATCAAGACTTACGCTTTTGTTGGACATGTCACTTTATCACTTGTCCACCTTTTATGGATGCATTTCACAAACACATTTCCATCTTGGAAGTTAATCCACCTTCAATGAACGTGTAACACCAACGTATTTGAACCACTTTGGAGAGTGGTCCACCTTTAGTGGATATGTGACACTTTTACTTTTCCATCTTATGTGGGTGACAAGTTATCACTTTATGTATAATGTCAAAAGATTAATACACTTCCCATATTCTTATGCACTCCTATGTGGTCACCTTGGTGTATCTAACCAAGGGGTAATATTATTTCGATCGACTCAATGAAATGAATTTAGTTAATTCAATCAATTTGATAAGTTGATCCATTCTATTACATTCCTGGTAATCTAATATAGTTTATTCTTGTCGTATTATCTCTCTGTTGTTACTGTGATTTACATTGTGCCTCTAGATCTTGGATGGATAACTTTGTGGCCAAATATTACAAAAATCTATATCATTTCATGTGTATTAACATAAGAAGATTTGACCATGCAATGCTTATCCTACCGCAAGTTTTTGGTGAACATATCTCTTTGTTTCACTAGTAATGTGCTTATTTTGGTTGTAGGTTGAATCTTGATATATGTGTCTAATGTTTAATTGTAGCAATGGGTAGGAATATCTTAAACTTAGTGCATTTCTCTTTAGTTAAGGATCTCATTTTTACTAATTGTTAAATGTCTATGTTTCTCTTTCTTTTGTGTGTGATTATTAGGAACCTTGGATTATAAATCACATATGGTGCTAGTATTTCAACCTTGAAGGTTATTATATAGATCAATATCCAAATATGTAAGACTTGAACGGTCCTTTTTTGTACTCCTTCTAGTATACGGGTGTGTTGGAATTGAATCAAGTGCGTCTTCACAATACCCAATGAATGATTCAAGACATAATCTCAAAGAAGGTTATCTTAGGATGATGGATTGAATCTTAAACTCGTGTAGTGGATAGTGGGGTGCTAACTCATAGAAAATGGAAATATTCTCTCATTTGAACTCTAGTAGGCCAATGAGGCTCTCACTAAGTTTGACCACATAAAACTTAAATATAATCTAGATATAAAGATACTATATGAAATACGAGATGAGTGGAGTTTTGTTGACAATTTTATTTCTAAATCAAAAATGAAATTCAAAAACATTTATAAAATAGAATAGAAATGCCAATCTTATGTAATGATCTTTCCTCATTACTGCTCCCTTAGGATACACGAGCTTATCAACATAATATTCATGGAAATCTAGTAGAATGTTTAGCTCTACTTCTATATAAAGTGTGGATGCTAAGCTTGTACTTACAATTACAAGTACAACGAGATAGAAGGGTAGATGCGATTAGAGAATTTTACCAAATTAGGAATACAGTCAAGACTGAAGTCTGAATAAGGCTTCCATGAGTCAACACAAAATTAGAACCTTTAGATGAATTATGAATAATAGAAATTAGGTCCTATGATCATACACTCATGATCATACCTATATACGCTTGTTAAGACGTAAGAACTACTAAATGGGCTATAAAAAAAAAATTGATCCAAGCAAAATAAAATATCCTTATACTATTATGAAAAGGGTCTTTTCAAATAAAATGGATTATAATCCTTAATAAATTGAGTAAGCATTCACACCATAATTTAGAAAATGAAATGTAAAGAATACATGTAGATCATACATACTTTATTTTATTTTAAATTTAAAAATTCCCTTAGAAACAATTGTGTATTGAAATTTCTTCAGATGTTTACAACTTGTATATATCGCGCACACATATTTCTAATGATATTAAAATGGGTTATAAATAAGAAAAAATCCTCCAAAGTCAACATCAAATGTAGCATGTAGATACGCAATGCAAAACATGATTAGTCCGTCCAAAATTATCATTTGATCTATAAATTATTGAATATGTATCTTCACACGCCACTTTGAGACCCATAATAATATCTCAACTCAATCTCCAGTGCAACTCTATATGAAAATAATATGATATTGTAGCATCATACTTGTATTTTCATTCAATTTTTTGCGAGCACCTAGACCTCAGTTTAGCATCATGGTGTTATATGCCTAATCATTATTGATTCTGCTCGCACTAAAATCCTAGGTTCTCCTCTACATTTTGGACCTTAATTTATTTTCCCTACCTTTATTGGGAGTATAAGACCACCTATGAGAATATTATCCCAAGATAGGGCTTCCTAGAATGACCTCATCCCTAGATAAGGTCACCTAAGACGACATTGTCCCGATTATCAATGGGCCAAATTCAAATGGTTTAACAAATAGTTTGCAGGAGTGGTAAAACTTATTATGTGTTATCTCTCTTTAAAATAAAGGATGCAAAGTTCTAGGGAGAGGTATGAAATAAATATATTACCTCTCCTCACTTGAATACAAATACATTAATCCAATCAAGCATTCAGGATCTCAACCATCCCAAGAGTGTGTGATCAAGTGTCAACCAAAGCATTCAAGTCGAGGATTAAACTTTAGATCCATAACAGTCATGATGACATACATGATTAATTCTTTATAAAGTGAATGCTAAAATGCCAACACCAACACCTTCATGAGCATTTTTACATAAATAAGACCTGTAAAGAACTATAAACATTCGATTTTAAATCCAGCCTCTACCACATAACAAAAGGCTTTCATTTCCATTCCAAATTATCTCAACTTCAAGGTAAATTCCTAAACTAAGACTTGACCTAGGAAACCCCCTATAACCCCAACAAAATTCATTCTCCTTGTGTTCAAATGGTAGGTGAGCCAAGACACAATATTAAAATTGGATAGAGGAAAGAGAAATATTTAGATCTCATTTGAACATAGATCTGTAAAATTAAAGACAAGGTTGTCATGGTCACCATCTTCTCAAGAAAAGTCTTCCTTGCTAACTATTATCCCTCTGATTTTAGCCAAGATTTTGGTAGTAGGTTTCTCTCTATATTTTATCTTGAAGTATACTTCAACTTTCTATATATCTGATTTATATACTACTAGATATAGATTGATAACCTTCATTTCACCATATTTTATCCTAGCTTCCATATTCCTCTTTCATTTAATTGCAATATCATTTTTAACTCCTTGCAATAGACTATAGAATCTCGACTTTGTGCTCAATATCTTGAGCCAAGTGGATCAATCCACTTAAAATTTGGTTGTAATGTTGTGTATTGCATGTCCATGTAATTTTACTCTCATGTAGGCCCTATTTTATCATTCCTAACATCTCATGCTTGATGTTCTTGATCCATCTATATTCTTTATTTAATAATGGCTTCTCCTTAGCATTTAATTTAATTTTGGCATCTCATTGGCATTTAATTTTCATATTTGTGCATTCATGATTGCATGAATCATATATATTTCCTACATTTAACTCTACAAGGTCAACATCAACATCTTCGTGAGCATTTCAACACAAATAAGTCCTATGAAAGAATAAACATTTCATTTTTTAGATCTATCCTCTACTACCTAATAACATGCTTTAAATTATGCTCTAAATTTAATTTATTTCCTAGGCATATCTATTCCAAATTTAATTGTGGCATCACCTTGACATTTAATTTTTCATATTTCTACATTCAAGATGGCATCGGTCATCTGTATTTCCTAAATTTAACTCTACAAGGTCAACATCAATGTTTTCATGAGTATTTTGACACAAATAAGGCCTACAAAAGAATACATATTTCATTTTTAGAACTAGCCTCTACTACCTAATAACATGAAATAAAATTACATTTCAATTTCAAGGTTAGTTTCAAAACTAGCTTTTGACCTAGGAAACTCTCTTTCTACCCAACATTTTCTCTCTTTTGTGTATGTAGGAATAGGTGGGATTCACAAGGAGAAGGCTACAAACTGAGCATTAGGAGACCCACAAAATTCCTATCATTTGACCAAAAACTATAGGGAGAAAGTCATCCGTGTGACATGCTCTTAGGAGCAAGTCACGCTAGTGCAATAGAGTCCTTCATAAAATTTGAATCACGGGTTAGTCATCGTCTATACATCTTAGATAATCTATTTGAATACGTCTTGTAGTTTTATATTTTTGTGCATATGCTAAAAGTAACCATTTCACCATATTTCACCCTAGATCTTGGATTCACTTTCCATAGTTTCATATTTATCTTTCAACTTCCCTATGAAGGACCACTAAATCAACCTTGTGTGGAATAAGCATTGATCCAAGTGGATCATTATACTTTGAATGTAATTCCAATAGGGAAATAGGCCTATGTTTCCTTGTTTGAATGCATAGACTAGATTGTTAGATTTGACAAACGCAAATCATCCCAAGAACACCTGCATGCAAGACTGTCACAAAGAAGAAGCAAAAAGACGGCAGAAGCTATGGCGGCCAAAGGCCAGAGACAGGAAAATCATTGTGATAGAAAAAGCTTCTATTAACAAAATGAAATTACAATACAATCTCCTTAATGAAATGGAAGAAGTGAATCCTTATAAAAGGAAACACGAAACCCTAAAGGCTAAAACCCTAAAGAATTATAAAGCGCCTAAGTGAAACTTAAGCCTAGAGTATGATAAACTAATAATTAAATGATTTAATTATTAGCTAACATAAGACTACTCTAACATAGATGACCTTATTTTTCCTTTCTTACATTTTGGTGAGCCCAACCCTTTACATCTTACTTCTGATTTTTATGTTTAGATCTAATAAATATATGCTTCATTATTTTAATTTTATTTCATGTAATATTTAAATGGTAAATTTCTTACAAATTTTCATATTTTTATTCTTTATCCTTGTGCATGAGTTTTATTACCTCAAGCTCTACATCTAATATCCTCATAAGATGAGTTTATAGACTTATGGGTTTGTAAAGTTTTAATACTAATGGTGTAGAGCCCAAGTGCACTAGCATTTTCCACATAAATTTAGGTGAAACCGCTATTCCTATAAATGAAATACCTAAAATTATTGAGAACCAATATTTGCAAACTTCTCTTGACAAGGATGACTCCTTAATACAAGTATCTCTATTATATTATAGTCTAGTTAACCAAGGTAATAAGTTATCACTTTTTTATATCAAGTCATAAGATTAAGACACTTGCCATAATATTTTGAACTCCTATGTTGTCACCTTTGTGTATTTAATAAGACTTTTTATATAGTAATACTTACCTGTCAAGCATAACTGTCCATGACCCAATCTGCAACACATTCTACAGGAGAGCCTATACCCTACCATCTAGAGAAAACTCCATTGGATTTTCATTCAACTATTTCATCATGAACGATAATAGGGTTCTCACTAATAAATTTCTTATGACTATTTTCAGCCAAACCATTCCTAGAAGTGCTAGCATTATTTCCAGTAGTATCTCTTTTTTTTGTCTAACCTCAACCTTGATCGCAGGATGTCGATCAAGAGATGCTTATGCTACGGCCTCAAAGCTATTATTATTTTAGATTAAAAATTTATTAGCCATGGGAAATTTTCTCCTTTCATTGCATCGGGGCTGAATTTGAAGCCTCCATCCTGATTCAACCAAGCTCCACCTACCATTGCATTATGAGAGCTACTAGATAGGTGTTGAAAGATAGAAGACCCTTTGTCAAACTTTGTATCTACGTGCCATGCAGGGGAGACATATTTCTTTAAGAGAAAAAAGGGAACTATTGATTGATACATTTGACACTAAAAATTTTGTGCAAAAAGGTGGGACTGCCAATTAGGCAAACTAGTATCCATTTTTTTAACAATTTTTTTATATATCCATTTACTTTAAAAAAAAATCATACTTGTTAAAAGTCTTTCAAAAATAAAAAGTTATATATGTCT
>BSBK01015269.1:0-25000 GCA_027943335.1 Chamaecyparis obtusa
CGACTCGAGTCACCAGGTCGACCGGTTGACTCAGGTCACTAGGTCGACTCGGGTCAACTCAGTCACCTTACTAACTTAGGTAGACTTGGTTGACTTGGGTCACCAGGTCAACTTAGGTCATCAGGTCAACACGGTTGACTCAGGTCACTAGGTCAACTCTGTCGACTCAGGTCACCAAGTCAGCTGGGTCGACTTAGTCAACTCTGGTCACCGGGTCGACTCAGTTGATTCGAGTCACCGGGTCACTGGGTCGACTCGGTTGGCTCGGGTCATCGAGTTGACCAGGTTGACTCGGGTCACTGGGTCGACTCGGTGGACTCGAGTCGACTCGATTGACTCAGGTCGAGTTGGGTTGCCGGCTCGACTCGGGCCTCTGGATCGGGATGGGTCACTGGATCAACTCAAGTCGCTAGCGAGATCAACTCAGGTCACCACACGGATCACCAACTAGATTTACTCAGGTCGCCATATCAGCTTGGGTCACCAACCAGATCAGCTCTTGTCACCAGATCACCTGACAAAATTAGTTCACCAACCAGATCAGGTTAGGTCACCAATTAGATCAACTCAGGTCGCTAGATTAGCTCTGGTCGCCAGTGAGTAACTCCGACTGCCATAATAAATTGGGTCACCACAAAAACCCTGGTCGCTGGGTCGACTCAGTCAACTCAGTCAACTTGATCAACTCGGGTCACCGGGTCAACTCGGGTCATCGGGTCAACTCGGGTCACTGGGTCGACTCGGTCGACGTGGGTCACCGAGTCGACTTGGGTTGCCGAATCAACTTAGGCCTCGAGTCGACTTGGGTTGACACGGGTCGACCTAGTCGACTCAGGTCACTAGGTTGACTCAATTGATTCAGGTCACTAGGTCAACTCAGTCGACTCTGGTTTACTCGGGTCGACTCGGTCACCTGACCGACTCGGGACACCACGTCGACTCAGTCGACTCGGTTGACTCGGGTCATCGAGTCGACTCGGTTGACTCGGGTCATCGAGTCGACTCGGTTGACTCAGGTCACTCGGTCAACTCGATAGACTCGGGTCACCGAGTCGACTTGGGTTGCCGGATTGACTCAGGCCTCTGGATCAGGACGGGTCACTGGATCAACTCAAATCGCTAGCAAGATCAACTCAGGTCACCACACGGGTCGCCAACTAGATCAACTTGAGTCACCAAATCAACTTGGGTCACCAGCCAGATCAGCTCTGGTCTCCAGATGACCTGACAAAATTAGGTCACTAGCCAGATCAGCTTAGGTCACCCACTAGATCAATTCAGGTTGCCAGCTCAGCTCTGGTCGCCAGCTAGTAACTTTAACTGCCATAATAAATTAGGTCACCACAGCGACTTGGGTCACTGGGTCGACTCAGTTGACTCGGGTCATCGGGTCAACTCGGTCGACTCAGTTGACTTGGGTCACCAGGTCGACTCGGTTGACTCGAGTCATTGGGTCGACTCAGTTGACTCGGGTCACTGGGTCGACTCAATTGAGTCAGGTCACTGGGTCGACTCGGTCAACTTAGGTCATCGGGTCGACTCAGTCACCTAACCGACTCGGTCGACTCAGGTCGACTCGGATCACCGGGTTGAATCGATCGACTTGGTTGACTCGGGTCACCGCGTCAACTCAGTTGACTCGGGTCGACTCGGTTGACTCAGGTCACTGGGTTGACTCAGTTGACTCAGGTCACCGGGTCGACTCGATTGACTCAGGTCACCGGGTCGACTCGGGTCACCGGGTCAACTCGGTTGACTCGGATGATCGAGTCGACTCGGTCGACTCGGATCGACTTGGGTTGTTGGATCAACTCAAGCCTCTAGATCAGGATGGGTCACTAGATCAACACAAGTCGCTAGCGAGATCAACTCAGGTCACCACACAGGTCGCCAACTAGATCAACTCGAGTCGCCAGATCAGATTGGGTCACCAGCCAGATCAGCTCTGGTTGCTAGATCACCTCACAAAATTAGGTCGACAGCCAAATTAGCT
The DNA here is from genome assembly GCA_027943335.1 of Chamaecyparis obtusa. Taxonomy (NCBI): domain Eukaryota; kingdom Viridiplantae; phylum Streptophyta; class Pinopsida; order Cupressales; family Cupressaceae; genus Chamaecyparis; species Chamaecyparis obtusa. Next base: position 1,994 of record BSBK01015269.1, read on the forward strand.
CTGGTCACTAGATCACCTCACAAAATTAGGTCGACAACCAGATCAGCTTAGGTTGCCAACTAGATCAATTCAGGTCGCTAGATCAACTCTGGTCGCTAGCCAATAACTTTGACTGCCATAATAAATTGGGTCACCACAGCGACTCGGGTCGCTGGGTCGACTCGGTCGAGTCGGGTCACTGGGTCGACTTGGTTGACTTAGGTCACTAGGTCAACTCGGTCGACTCAGTTGACTCAGGTCACCGGGTTGACTCGGTTGACTCAAGTCACCGGGTCGACTTAGGTCGACTCGGTTGACTTGGGTCACCAGGTCGACTCAATTGACTCAGGTCATCGGGTCAACTCAGTTGACTCAGGTCATCGAGTCGACTCGATCGACTCGGGTCACTAGGTTGACTCGGTCGACGCGGTTGACTCAAGTCACCGGGTTGACTTGGGTTGCCGGATCGACTTAGGCCTCTAAATCGGGATGAGTCACTTGGTCAACTCAAGTCGCTAGCGAGATCAACTCAGGTCACCACACGGGTCGCCAACTAGATCAACTCAGGTCACCACACGGGTCGCCAACTAGATCAACTCAGGTCGCCAGATCAGCTTGGGTCACCAGCTAGATCAGCTCTGGTCACCAGATCACCTAACAAAATTAGGTCACCAGCCAGATCAGCTTATGTCACCAACTAGATCAACTCGGGTCGCCAGCCAGTAACTTCGACTGCCATAATAAATTGGGTCACCACAGTGACTCAGGTCGCTGGGTCGACTCGGTTGACTCAGGTCACAGGGTCGACTCGGTTGACTCAAGTCATCGGGTCGACTCGGTTGACTCATGTCACTGGGTCAACTCAGGTCACCGGGTCGACTTAGTTGACTTAGGTCACCAGGTCGACTCAGTTGACTCAGGTCACCGAGTCGACTCGGGTCGACTCAGTCACCTTACTGACTTAGGTCAACTTGGTTGACTCAGGTCACCATGTCAACTCAGGTCATTGGGTTGACACGGTTGACTCGGGTCACTGGGTTAACTCTATCGACTCGGTTGACTCGGGTCACCGAGTCGACTCAGTCGACTCTGGTCACCGGGTCGACTTGGTTGATTCGGGTCACCGGGTCACTGGTCGACTCGGTTGGCTCGGGTCATCGGGTCGACTCGGGTCACTGGGTCGACTCGGTTGACTCAGGTCGACTGGGTCGACTTAGTCAACTCTAGTCACCGGGTCGACTCGGTTGATTCGGGTCACCGGGTCACTAGGTCGACTCGGTTGGCTCGGGTCATCGGGTCGACTCAGGTCACTGGGTCGACTCGGTTGACTCAGGTCGACTGGGTCGACTTAGTCGACTCTGGTCACCGGGTCGACTCGGTTGATTCAGGTCACCGGGTCACCGAGTCGACTCGGTTGGCTCAGGTCATCAGGTCGACTCGGTTGACTCGGGTTGCTAGCTCGACTTGGGTTGCTGGCTCGACTCGAGCCTCTAGATCGAGACGGGTCATTGGATCAACTCAAGTCGCTAGCGAGATCAACTCAGGTCACCACATGGGTCGGCAACTAGATTTACTCGAGTCACCATATCAGCTTGGGTCACCAACCAGATCAGCTCTTATCGCCAGATCACCTGACAAAATTAGTTCACCAGCCAGATCAGGTTAGGTCGCTAACTAGATCAACTCGGGGTGCTAGATCAGCTCTAGTCGCCAGTGAGTAACTCTGACTACCATAATAAATTAGGCCACCATAAAAACCCCGGTCGCTGGGTCGACTTGGTTGACTCAGGTCACCGGGTCGACTCAGTTGACTCGGGTCATTGGGTCGACTCGGTCAACTCGGGTCACCGGGTCGACTCGGGTCATCGGGTCACTGGGTCGACTCGGGTCACCGAGTCGACTTGGGTTGCTGGATTGACTCAAGCCTCGAGTCGACTTGGGTTGACACGGGTCGACCTAGTCAACTCAGGTCACCGGGTCGACTCAATTGATTCAGGTCACTAGGTTGACTCAGTCGACTCTGGTTGACTCGGGTCGACTTAGTCACCTGACCGACTCAGTTGACTCGGGTCACCACGTTGACTCGGTCGACTCGGTTGACTCAGGTCGACTCAGTTGACTCGGGTCATCGGGTCGACTCAGTTGACTCAGGTCACTCGGTCGATTCGGTTGACTCGGGTCACTTGGTCAACTCGGGTCGACTTAATCACCTGACTGACTTAGGTCGACTTAGTTGACTCGGGTCACCAGGTCGACTCAGTTGACTCAGGTCACTGGGTCAACTCTGTCGACTCAGGTCACCAGGTCGACTGGGTCAACTCAGTCGACTCAGGTCACCGGGTCGACTCAGTCACTTGACCGACTCGGTTGATTCGGGTCACTGGGTCGACTCGGTTGACTCAAGTCACTGGGTCGACTCGATTGACTCGGGTCGACTCGAGTGACTCGGGTCACCGGGTCAACTCGGGTTGACTCGGGCCTCTAGATCAGGAGGGGTCATTGGATCAACTCAAGTTTCTAGCGAGATCAACTCAAGTCACCACACGGGTCCCCAACTAGATTTACTCAGGTCACCATATCAGCTTGGGTCACCAGCCAAATCAACTCTTGTCGCCAAATCACCTGACAAAATTAGTTCGCCAGCTAGATCAGGTTAGGTCGCCAACTAGATCAACTCGGGTTGCTAGATCAGCTCTGGTCGCCAATGAGTAACTCCAACTGCCATAATAAATTAGGTCACCACAGAAACCCCAGTCGCTGGGTCGACTCGGGTCGACTCGATTGACTCGGGTCATTGGGTCGACTCGGTCAACTCGGGTCACCGGGTCGACTCGGTTGACTCAGGTCATCAGGTCGACTTGGGTCACTGGGTCGACTCGGGTCACCGAGTCGACTTGGGTTGCTGGATCGACTCAGGCCTCAAGTTGACTTGGGTTGACACGGGTCGACCTAGTCTACTAAGGTCTCCTGGTCGACTCGGGTCGACTCAATCGATTCAGGTCACTGGGTCGACTCAATCACCTGACTGACTCGGTCATCTCAGGTCACCATGTCGACTCGATTGACTCTTGTCATCGGGTTGACTCAGTTGACTCAGGTCACTGGGTCAACCGATTGACTCAGGTCACTGGGTCGACTCGGTCACCACACGGGTCACCAACTAGATCAAGTTAGGTAGCTAGCGAGATCAACTCAGGTCACCACACTGGTCCCCAACTAGATCAACTCGGATCGCCAGATCAGCTTGGGTCACCAGCCAGATCAGCTGTGGTCGCCAGATCAGCTTGGGTCACCACATTGACTCAGGTCGCCACATTACTTGGCCAACTCGGGTCACCAGCCAGATCAACTCAGGTGACTCGGTTGACTCAGGTTATCGGGTCGACTCGGGTCGACTTGGGTTGCCAGATCAACTCGGGCCTCGAGTCGACTTGGGTTGACTTGGGTCACCAGGTCGATGCGGGTTGTCAGGTCAACACGAGTCACCGGTTCGACATGGGTCGCCAGTTTGACACGGGTCACTGGGTCGACACGGGTCACTGGGTCGACGCGAGTCACTGGGTCGACGCGGGTCACTAGGTCGACGCAGGTCGCTGGGTTGACTCGGGTCGTCAAGTTGACTCGGGTCGCCGGGTCAACTCAGGTTATTGGATCGACTCGGGTCTCTAGATCAGGACAGGTCACTTGATCAACTCGGGTCACCACATGAGTCACCAATTAGATCAACTCAGGTCACCAGATCAGCTTGGGTCACTAGCCAAATCTGCTCTGGTCGCCAAATCACCTAACCGACTCGGGTCGCCAGCCAGATCAGCTTGGGTCACCACATCACCTGGCCAACTCGGTTCGCCAGATCAACTCAGGACACGACATCGACTCAGGTAGTTAGCTAGATCATCTCAGATCACCAGATCGCCCGATGAACTCAGGTCGGGTGGGGTCTCTAGATCGAGTCGAGTCACCAGATCAAGTCGGGTCCCGAGCCAGATCAACTCAGGTCACCACATCGACTCGGGTCACCAGCCAGATTAGGTCAGGTCACTAGATAGCCTGACCTACTTAGATCTCCAGTGAGTCTGTCCACTTTTTGAATGATTGACCCATACTCCTCTTCAAGTATTATCATAGTCAAGTCTCCGCTTCTAGCTCGACAATAAGAAGGGCGTGACTCCATGTATGGCCTGAGTGATTTTTTTTTAACTCTGGTTTTTTCATTCTTTTTGTCGTAGGGAGCCTCCTTTGTCTATTTTTTTTACAACTTTTGACCTCGCTCACGATCAAGCTAGGCCAACTCATTTAAACTTGGATCGCATAAATCTAATATGCACAATAGTAATGTTGATGAGTATGCAAACACATCAATGAAGTCATCTCAGTATGTCAAGTCCCCCAACTTAGATCACTCGAGTCGCATAAGTAACTCAGATAGCCATAATAAATTAGGTCACCATAGTGACTCGGGTCACTAGGTCGACTCAGGTCACGGGGTCGACTCGGGTCATCAAGTCAACTCAGGTTGCTGGGTTGACATAGCCGAATCGACTCAGGTCTTTGGATCGGGACGGGTCACTTGATCAACTCGTGTCGCTAGCCAAATCAACTTAGGTCATCACATGGGTCGCCAACTAGATCAACTCGGGTCGCTAGATCAGCTCTGGTCACCAGATCACCTGACCAACTTAGGTCGCCAACCAAATCAGCCTTGATCGCCACATTGACTCAGGTTGCCACATCACCTAGCCAACTTGGGTCGCCAGCCAGATCAACTCGAGTTGCCAGATCGACTCGGGACACCACATCGACTCAGGTAGTCAGCTAGATCATCTTGGATCCCTAGATCGCTCGATGAACTCAACTCAGGTGGGGTCTCTAGATCAAGTCGGGTCACCAGATCAAGTCGGGTCCTGAGCTAGATCAACTTAGGTCACCACATCGACTTAGGTCACCAGCCAGATCAGGTCCCTAGCCAGATCAACTCAGGTCACCACATCCAATATGCACAATAGTAATGCTGATGAGTATGCAAACTCATCAATGAAGTCATCTCAGTATGCCAAGTTGTCAAGTCCTCCAACTTAGATCAGTCGAGTCGCATAAGTAACTCCAACTACCATAATAAACTTAGATCACTCAGGTCGTTAGGTCGACTCGGGTTGCCGGCTTGACTCGGGTCTCTAGATCGCGATAGGTCGCTGGATCAACTCGGGTTGCTAGCTAGATTAACTCAAGTCACCACATCGACTTGGGTCATCACCTAGATCAGCTCAGGTTGCCACATCACCTAACCAACTCAGGTCAGGTCGGGGTCACCAGATTAATTCGGGTCACCAGCCAGATCAACTTAGGTTGCCACATCAACTCGAGTATCCAGATAGATCAGCTCGGGTCACCAAATCACCTAACTAACTTAGGTCAGGTTGGGTTAGGTCTCCTGATCAGGTCGGGTCACCGGATCAACTCAGGTCGCTAATTAGATCAACTCGGGTCACTAACATGATCAACTCGGGTCAACACATCAGCTTATGTTGTTAACACATTCCAATATGCCAAGCTGTCTAGTTTGCTAGCTCGGATCACTCGAGTCGCATAAGTAACTCGTATTGCCAAAACAACTTGGGTCACCTAATTAACTCGAGTCATCAGATCGACTCGGGTCGCCAGATCGACTCGGGTCACCGGATCGACTCGAGTCCTCGAATCGACTCGGGTCACCGTATTGACGCAGGTCACCGGATCGACTCAGGTCTCCAGATCAGGATGGGTCGTCCGATCGACTCGGTTCATCGGATCGATTCGGGTATCCAGATAGATCAAATCAGGTCACCAAATCACCTGACTAACTTAGGTTAGGTCGGGTCTCTGGATCGAGTCGGGTCACCAGATCAAATTGGGTCTCCAGCCAGATCAACTCGGGTCAACACATCGACTCGAGTCACCAACCAGATCAACTTGGGTCGCCAGACCAACTCAGGTCAGGTCGGGTAAGGTCTCCAGATTGGGTCAAGTCGCGGGATCATTTCAGCTCGCCAGCCAGATCAACTCGAGTTGCTACATCGACTCGACTCGACTCGCCAACCAGATCAGCTCAGGTCATTAGATCACCTGACCAACTCGAGTCAGGTCGACGGATGAAGTCAGATCGCCAGATCAACTCAGGTCGCCAGCCAGATCAACTCAGATCATCACATCGACTTAGGTCGCCAGCCAAATCAGCTCGGGTCACCAAATCAACTCGGGTCACCAGCCAGATCAACTCGGGTTAACAAATTTGAGTTTTGACCCCACTCGCAAGCGAGCTAGGCTAACTCATTCAAACTTGGATCGCCTCAATCTAATATGCATAATAGTAATACTAACGAGTATGCAAACTCATCAATGAAGTCAACTAAGTATGCCAGCCTGATCAACTCAGGTCAACAAATTGACTCGGGTCACCAACCAGATCAACTCGGGTCACCAGATTGCCAGGCCAAGTTGGGTCGGGTCGGGTTGGGTCAGGTCTCTAGATCGGGTTGGGTCAGTTCTCTAGATCGGGTCGGGTTGCCAGATCAATTCTTGTCGCCAACCAGATCAACTCAGGTCGCCACATCGACTCGGGTCGTCAGCCAGATCAGCTCGGGTCACCACATCACCTAACCAACTCGGGTTAGGTCGGGTCACCCGATCAATTTGGGTCACTAAGTTGGGTGTGACTCCATGAATGGCACGAGTGGTTTTCTTTTTCAACTCTAGTTTTTTCATTCTTTTCATTGTACGAAGCCTCCTTTGTCTATTTTTTTAGGACTTTTGACCCCGCCCTGAGGATCGCCAACGAGCTCGACCGGATCCTGTCCGAGATCTTGCTCGTGAGCGAGCTCACCGGGATCCCGTCGCCAACGAGCTAGGCGTGACTCCATGGATGGCTCTAGTGATTTAAGTTTTTTATAACTTGAAAATTTTGTTCTTTTCCTTGTATAGAGCCTCCTTTATCCATTTTTTCCTACGAGTTTCGACCCCGCCAGCGACCTTGTTAAGTTCTCATCGCAGGTCTTGCCCTACTACCACGAAAGCCTCCCAGCGGTTATATGAAATGACCCCGGGTCATTTCAACACTGCGTCTAACAATAACTAGTCAGACTGCATCAAATGATGTCCACCTCGATCCATGCCAACTCATTCAAACTTGGATCACCTCAATCTAATATGCACAATAGTAATGCTGACAAGTATGCCAACTCATCAATGAAGTCGCCTTAGCATGCCAAGCTGTCAAGTCCCCCAACTTGAATTACTCCAGTCGCATAAGTAATTCGGATCATTGGATCGACTCGCATCGCCGAGTCAACTCGGGTTTCTGGATCGACTCGAGTCCCCAAAACAACTTGGGTTGCCAGTCGGATCAACTCGGGTCACCATCCAGATCAACTCAGGTCGCAAGATCACCTGACTAACTTAGATTGACGAAGTTGCCTAGCCAACTTGGATCGCTAGACTTGCCAGATCGACTCGAATCACTGGAGTCGTCAGATCGACTCAGATCTCTATTTCAAGTCGGCCCTATTGCCACGAAGGCATCCCAATGATAACCAGTCAGATCGCAAGTTAAATCACATCAAATGATGTTCACCTCGATCTGTGCTAACTCATTCAATCTTGGATCACCTCGATCCAATATGCCAAGCTGTCAAGTCCACCAGCTCAGATCACTCGAGTTGCATAAGTAACTCAGATCGCCAGAACAACTCGGGTCACCAGATCGACACAGGTCGTCAAATCCACTCGGGTTGCCGAATCAACTCGAGTCGTCGGATCGACTCGGGTCTCCAGATTAGGACGGGTTGTCAGATCGACTCGGGCCGCCAGCCAAATCTACTCGGGTCCCTACATCGACTCAGGTATCCATATAGATCATATTGGGTCGCCAAATCACCTGACTAACTAAAGTTAGGTCAAGTTTGGTCGGGTCAGGTCTCCGGATTGGGTCGGGTCACCGGATCAACTTGGGTCAACATATCGACTCGAGTCGCCAACCAGAACAACTCGGGTCACCAGATTGCCAGACCAACTCGGGTTGGGTCGGGTCAGGTCTTCAGATCGGGTCAGGTCACGGGATCATTTTGGGTCGCCAGCCAGATCAACTCGGGTCGCCACATCAACTCGACTCACCAACCAGGTCAGGTCGGGTCACCAGATCACCTGACCAACTCGGTCAGGTCGACGGATGAAGTCGGATCGCTGGATCAACTCAGGTCGCTAGCCAGATCAACTTGGGTCACCACACCAACTCAGGCCGCCAGCCAAATCAGCTCAGGTCGCGAGATCAACTCAGGTCAACAAATGTGACTTTTGACCCCACTCACAAGTGAGCTAGGCTAACTCATTCCAAGTCTCTCATGGAAAAGTCCATGACTTCCCATTCCTATACCTATGCTGACGAGTATGCCAACTCATCAATGAATTCGGCTCAGCATGCCAAGTTGTCAAGTCCCCCAACTTGAATTACTCCAGTCACATAAGTAATTTAGATCACCAGAACAACTCGGGTCACCGGATCGACTCAATTCGCCGGATTGACTTGGATCACCGGATCACTAGAGTCGGCAAAGTAACCCAGATCTCTAGGGTCATAACGGGATAGGTATTGTTTACGGATGTAACGACCTCTGAGATGAGCCCAACTCGTCAATCGGAGCCAGCTCGCCAATCTGATTGAGCTAGCCGATCTGAGCCAACTCACCGATTTGAGCTAGCAAGACACCTCTCAAGAATTGAGTTTGAGAACTTCTCCACTAATGAGTTGTCCTCAAGATGTGAACTTGCATCCAGATTAGGACTTGTGGCTTGCACGAGCCAATGTCATGAAGACCTCCTACGTACATGCAACCAATGCATCTCATAGTCCAACATAGTTCTGAACTAGCTCATTACGCCACCATCTCGCACATGTTCCAAGTCTCCCATGGAAAAGTCCCCAACTTCCCATTCCAATACCTAGTTGATTTCACCTCGGATCGAGTCCCCAACAAGATCCAATGCCACTCTGCACAAAGCAGTCCATGCTACTTCATGCAGCTCGAATGACACCTCGACTTGACTCTAAACCTTACCCAGGCCAAAACTATTAACAACTTGTCGCACAACCCCATGAATGCTCCTCGAATCAAGTCCCTGACATGACCCTACTCCTGAGTGCACCAAACAACTCCTTTGTTACACCTCGGATCGAGTCCCTTACATGTCAGTTCAAGTCAGTCGACGTGTTAGCTCTATTTCTAGTATGAGGTGATCTTGTCACATCAACACTACACCCATCCATTGTAAGTTAGCCATACCACCACAAAGTCATCCAACAGTCATTATGAAATGACCCCTATCACATCAAGCTGTGTTGGTTTGTTTCAAGTCGGCCCTATTGCCACGAAGGCATCCCAATGGTAACTAGTCAAATCGCATCAAATGATGTTCACCTCGATCTATGCCAATGCTGCCTATGATTGATTTGCTAGCTCTCTACGGATATTTTTGGATATGCCATTTGATACCTGAATGCTATGCATGGGTTCGTGCATAGACGATTCGAGCTGAGCTTAAGGATGTTGAGTTCTCAAGTGAATATGAATAGGCGAGTTGTTCTATGGAGTAGAACTCAGGAATGCATGATGGATTGAGCTCATCTCGCGGATCCGAGCCAGCTCGTTGATCCGATCCAGCTTGTCGATCTGAGCCAGCTCGACGATCCGAGCCAGCTCGTCAAGTTGAGCCTTTTACGAGATTTAAATTTTTTGCGACCTATCGACGTCGGCAAGCATTTGTATGGGGGAGAAAGACTCGGACTAATAACTTATCCTCGTAGGGGAGGTGTTGTTGGTGGATGTGAGGATTTTTGAGATGAGACCCAAGCTGGAACAAATTCTAGTGCGCATTGTGATTAGAGCTAAGCTAAAGGATATTGAGTTCTCAAAGGAATACAAATAGGCAAGTTGTTTTATGGAGTAGAACACGGGAATGCATGATGGATCCGATCCGATTTGAGCCGAGCCGGCTCGGCGATCCGAGCCAGCCAGCTTGGAAAACCGAGCCGGCTCGCTCGGCAAACCGTGCCAGCTCGCCGATTCGAGTCAGCTCGCTCGGTGATCCGAGCCAGCTCGCTTGGCGATCCGAGCCTTTTACGAGATTTTAAGTTTTTGTGACTTATCGGCGTCGGCAAGCATTTCTACGTGGGAGCAAGACTCGGACTAATAACTTATATAGGGGAGGTGTTGTTGGTGGATGTAAGGATCTTTGAGATGAGACTCGAGATGGAATGGATTCTAGTGCCCATTGTGATTCGAGCTGAGCTAAAGGATGTTGAGTTCTCAAGTGAATACAAATAGGTGAGTTGTTCTATGGAGTAGAACACGGGAATGCATGATGGATTGAGCTCAGCTCGTCGATCCGAGCCAGCTCACGGATTCGAGCTAGCTTGTCGAGCTGAGTCTTTTACGAGATTTAAAGTTTTCGTGACCTATCCGTGTCGGCGAGCATTTCTACGGGGGAGCAAGACTTGGACTAATAACTTATATAGGGGAGGTGGTGTTGGTGGATGGAAGGATCTTTGAGATGAGACCCGAGCTGGAACGGATTCTAGTGCGCGTTGTGATTCGAGTTGAGCTAAAGGATGTTGAATTCTCAAGTGATTACAAATAGGCGAGTTATTCCATGGAGTAGAACACGGGAATGCATGATGGATTGAGCTCAACTCGGCGATCCGAGCCAGCTCGGCGATCCGAGCCAGCTCGGCGATCCGAGCCAGCTCGGCGATCCGAGCCAGCTCGGCGATCCGAGCCAGCTCGGCGATCCGAGCCAGCTCGGCGATCCGAGCCAGCCCGTCGAGCTGAGTCTTTTACAAGATTTAAATTTTTTGTGACCTTTCGGCGTTGGCGAGCATTTCTACGGGGGAGTAAGACTCGGACTAATAACTTATATAGGGGAGGTGTTGTTGGTGAATGTAAGGATCACTGAGATGAGACCCGAGCTGGAACGGATTCTAGTGCGCGTTATGATTCGAGCTGAGCTAAAGGATGTTCAGTTCTCAAGTGAATACAAAGAGGTGACTCATTCTATGGAGTAGAACATGGGAATGCATGATGGAATGAGCTCAGATCGCCGATCCGAGCTAGCTCGTCGATCCGAGCCACGGGATGTACGATCCGAGCCAGCCCGTCGAGCTGAGTCATTTATGAGATTTAAATTTTTTGTGACCTTTCGGCGTTGGCGAGCATTTCTACGGGGGAGCAAGACTCGGACTAATAACTTATATAGGGGAGGTGTTGTTGGTGAATGTAAGAATCATTGAGATGAGATCCGAGCTGGAACGGATTCTAGTACGCGTTGTGATTCGAGCTGAGCTAAAGGATGTTCAGTTCTCAAGTGAATACAAAGAGGTGAGTCATTCTATGGAGTAGAACATGGGAATGCATGATGGAATGATCTCAGATCGTCGATCCGAGCTATCTCGTCGATCCGAGCCAGCTCGCTGATCCGAGCCATGGGTATGTAGGTAGTTTTCATGAGATCGGCTCGCCCGGCCCACAAGTCAAACATCGATTCTCTTATTAAGGGTGAGCCCTTGTCTAGCGTTTGGGTCGCTCGGTACAAGCTGTTCGATTTGTAATGTGTGCAAAGCTTTTGGGTTGATATTTGGAAGATTTAAATTTTTTGTGAGCTATTCTCCTCGTTTCACTTGATATTTTTGAAGATTTGAATTATTTGTGAGCTATTCTCCCCGTTTCCCTTGATTTTTTTGGAAGAATTGGAATTTTTGAGAGTTGTTCTCTTCGCCTCAAATTTCTACGGAAGAGCAAGACTTGGACTAATAACTTATATAGGGGAGGTGTTGTTGGTGAATGAAAGGATCTTTGAGATGAGACCCGAGCTGGAACGGATTCTAGTGCGCGTTGTGATTCAAGCTGAGCTAAAGGATGTTCAGTTCTCAAGTGAATACAAAGAGGTGAGTCGTTTTATGGAGTAGAACACGGGAATGCATGATGGAATGAGCTCAGATCGACGATCCGAGTCAGCTCGCTGATCTGAGCCACGGGTATGTAGGCAGTTTTCATGAGATCGGCTCGCCCGGCCCACAAGTCAAACACTGATTCTCTTATTAAGGGTGAGCCCTTGTCTAGCGTTTGGGTCGCTCGGTACAAGCTGTTTGATTTGTAATGTGTGCGAAGCTTTTGGGTTTGATATTTGGAAGATTTGAATTTTTTGTGAGCTATTCTCCTCGTTTCACTTGATTTTTTTGAAGATTTGAATTATTTGTGAGCTATTCTCCCCATTTCCCTTGATTTTTTGGAAGATTTGGATTTGTTGCGAGTTGTTCTCTTCGCCTCAAATTTCTACGGAAGAGCAAGACTTGGACTAATAACTTATATAGGGGAGGTGTTGTTGGTGAATGCAAGGATCTTTGAGATGAGACCCGAGCTGGAACGGATTCTAGTGCACGTTGTGATTCGAGCTGAACTAAAGGATGTTTAGTTCTCAAGTGAATACAAAGAGGTGAGTCATTTATGGAGTAGAAGACGGGAATGCATGATGGAATGAGCTCAGATCGCCGATCCGAGCTAGCTTGTCGATCCGAGCCACGGGTATGTAGTCAGTTTTCATGAGATCGGATCGTCCGGGCCACAAGCTAGCTATTTTTTGTGAGCTATTCTCTTTGTTTCCTTTGATTTTTTTGGAAGACTTGCATTTTTTGTGAGCTATTCTCTTCGTTTCAATTGAATTTTTGGAAGTTATGCATTTTTTGTGATGTAGTCTCTTCGTTTCACTTGCATTTTTGGGAGATTTGATTTTTTTTGTGAGCTATTCTCTTCTTTTCCCTTGAATTTTTTTTTGCAAGACTTGCATTTTTTGTGAGCTATTCTCTTCGTTTCAATTGAATTTTTAGAAGTTTTGAATTTTTTGTGATCTATTCTTCTTTGTTTCACTTGTATTTTTGAGAGATTTGAAATTTTTGTGAGATATTCTCTTCGGCTCAAATTTCTACGGAAGTGCAATACTTGGACTAATAACTTATATAGGGGAGGTGTTGTCCGCGGAAGCTCCCCCATGCCCCTCTAATAGAATCAGTGCTAGTGATCCCGTTTTGAAATCCGACGGACGGATGGATGAGCAGGTCGGATTTCAAAACGGGATCAGCAGCACTGATTCCATTAGAGGGGCATGAAGCCACCTGATTGCTATGCGGGGGCTGCTCAAAGTCCCGTCTTTCGAGTCGCTCGACGGCGCAAGTCGGAAAGGGTTCGACAGCGGTTGTCGTTCCAATGCGTCGTCGCAGTGACATGGAAGGCGATCTTCGGGTTAGCCCTTGTCTAGCTTTTGGGTCGCTTGGTACAAGCGATCTGCTATGTACTTTCCGCGAACCCCTATCCGGGTACTCGTTAGCTATGCATTGGCTCTTGCATGTGTGGAACGGAGAGATGCGGCCTTCACAGGGAGTCGGCCTGAAATAGTTCTGTGCGTGCGAATGGAGCCGCGTATAGCTTTTGGGTCGTTTGGATAGGGTGCCCCTCCAAGCGAATCAGTGCTGGTGCTCGGACGGATTTGCGGCTCAGATTTAAAATGTGAGGAGCATGCCTGATTTTATTTGAGGGGCATGAAGCCACCTGATTGCTATGCGGGGGCTCCCCTGGGTCGTCTCTTTTGGGTCACTCGATGGCGCAAGTCGGAGAAGGGTTCGACAACGGTAGTCGTTCCAGCGCGTCGTCATTAGTGATACTGAAGTCGATCTGTGTGCAGCCCCCCGTCTAGCACTTGGGTCTGCATGCCGCAAGAAGATTTGAATTTTTTGTGAGTTAAAGTCTTTTTCTTTTTTTCGTTTCACTGGAGTTTTTGCGAGATTTGAAGTTTTTGTGAGCTATTCTCTTCGTTTCACTTAAATTTTTTGTGAGCTATTCTCTTCGTTTCACTTGAATTTTTGGAAGTTTTGAGTTTTTTGTGAGCTATCCTCTTCGTTTCACTTGAATTTTTGCAGGATTTGAATTTTTTGTGAGCTATTCTTCTTTGTTTCACTTGGTTTTTTGGAAGATTTGAATTTTTTGTGAGCTATTTTCTTTGTTTCCCTTGTTTTTTTTTGGAAGACTTGCATTTTTTGTGAGCTATTCTCTTCTTTTCCCTTGATTTTTTTTTTGCAAGACTTGGATTTTTTGTGAGCTATTCTCTTCATTTCAATTGAATTTTTGGAAGTTTTGAATTTTTTGTGATCTATTCTCTTTGTTTCACTTGTATTTTTGAGAGATTTGAAATTTTTGTGAGATATTCTCTTCGGCTCAAATTTCTACGAAAGTGCAATACTTGGACTAATAACTTATATAGGGGAGGTGTTGTCCGCGGAAGCTCCCCCATGCCCCTCTAATAGAATCAGTGCTGGTGATCCCGTTTTGAAATCCGACAGACGGACGGATGATTAGGTCAGATTTCAAAATGGGATCAGCAGCACTGATTCCATTACAGGGGCATGAAGCCACCTGATTGCTATGCGTGGGCTGCTCAAAGTCCCGTCTTTCGGGTCGCTCGATTGCGCAAGTCGGAAAGGGTTCGACAGCGGTTGTCGTTCCAATGCGTCGTCGTTGTGACATGTAAGGTGATCTTAGGGTCAGCCCCCGTCTAGCTTTTGGGTTGCTTTGGTACAAGCGATCTGCTATGTACTTTCCGCGAAACCCTATCCGGGTACTCGTTAGCTATGCGTTGTCTCTTGCATGTGTGCAACGAAGAGATGCGGCCTTCACAGGGAGTCGGCCTGAAACAGTTCTGTGCGTGCGAATGGAGCCGCGTATAGCTTTTGGGTCGTTTGGATAGGGTGCCCCTCCAAGTGAATCAGTGCTGGTGCTCGGATGGATTTGCGGCTCGGATTTAAAATGTGAGTAGCATGCCTGATTTTATTGGAGGGGCATGAAGCCACCTGATTGCTATGCGGGGGCTCCCCTGGGTCGTCTCTTCTGGGTCACTCGATGGCGCAAGTCGGAGAAGGTTCAACAACGGTAGTTGTTCCAGCGCGTCGTCATTAGTGATACTGAAGTCGATCTGTGGGCGAGCCCCGGTCTAGCATTTGGGTCTGCATGCGGCAAGAAGATTTGAATTTTTTGTGAGTTAAGTCTTTTTCGTTTCACTGGAGTTTTTGCGAGATTTGAAGTTTTTTGTGAGCTATTCTCTTCGTTTCACTTGAATTTTTGGAAGTTTTGAATTTTTGTGAGCTATTCTCTTCGTTTCACTTGAATTTTTTGAAGTTTTGAATTTTTTTGTGAGCTATTCTCTTCCTTTCACTTGAATTTTTGCAGATTTGAATTTTTTGTGAGCTATTCTTCTTTGTTTCACTTGGTTTTTTCGAAGATTTGAATTTTTTGTGAGCTATTCTCTTTGTTTCCCTTGATTTTTTTTTTGGAAGACTTGCATTTTTTGTGAGCTATTCTCTTCGTTTCAATTGAATTTTTGGAAGTTATGCATTTTTTGGTGATGTAGTCTCTTCGTTTCACTTGCATTTTTGGGAAATTTGATTTTTTTGTGAGCTATTCTCTTCTTTTTCCTTGATTTTTTTGCAAGACTTGGATTTTTTGTGAGCTATTCTCTTCATTTCAATTGAATTTTTGGAAGTTTTGAATTTTTTGTGATCTATTGTTCTTTGTTTCACTTGTATTTTTGAGAGATTTGAAATTTTTGTGAGATATTCTCTTCGGCTCAAATTTCTACGGAAGTGCAATACTTGGACTAATAACTTATATAGGGGAGGTGTTGTCCGCGGAAGCTCCCCCATGCCCCTCTAATAGAATCAGTGCTGGTGATCCCGTTTTGAAATCCGACAGACGGACGGATGATTAGGTCGATTTCAAAACGGGATCAGCAGCACTGATTCCATTAGAGGGGCATGAAGCCACCTGATTGCTATGCGGGGGCTGCTCAAAGTCCCGTCTTTCGGGTCGCTCGATGACGCAAAGTCGGGAAGGGTTCGACAGCGGTTGTCGTTCCAATGCGTCGTCGCTGTGACATGGAAGGCGATCTTCGGGTCAGCCCCCGTCTAGCTTTTGGGTTGCTTTGGTACAAGCGATCTGCTTGTACTTTCCGCGAAACCCTATCCGGGTATTCGTTAGCTATGCGTTGTTTCTTGCATGGGTGGAACGGAGAGATGCGGCCTTCACAGGGAGTCGGCTTGAAACAGTTCTGTGCGTGCGAAAGGAGCCGCGTATAGCTTTTGGGGTCGTTTGGATAGGGTGCCCCTCCAAGTGAATCAGTGCTGGTGCTCGGACGGATTTGCGGCTCGGATTTAAAATGTGAGTAGCATGCCTGATTTTATTGGAGGGGCATGAAGCCACCCGATTGCTATGCGGGGGCTCCCCTGGGTCGCCTCTTTTGGGTCACTCGATGGCGCAAGTCGGAGAAGGGTTCGACAACGGTAGTCGTTCCAGCGCGTCATCATAGTGATACTGAAGTCGATTTGTGGGCGAGCCCCCGTCTAGCTCTTGGGTCTGCATGCCGCAAGGAGATTTGAATTTTTCGTGAGTTTAAGTCTTCGTTTTTCCTTGATTTTTTTTTGGAAGACTTGAATTTTTGGAAGTTCTGAATTTTTTTGTGAGCTATTATCTTTCGTTTCACTTTAATTTTTGCAAGATTTGAAATTTTTGTGAGCTATTCTCTTTCTTTCACTTGGTTTTTTTTGGAAGATTTGAATTTTTGTGAGCTATTCTCTTTGTTTCCCTTGTTTTTTTTTTTTTTTGTTTTTTTTTGGGGAAGACTTGCGTTTTTTGTGAGCTATTCTCTTCGTTTCAATTGAATTTTTGGAAGTTATGCATTTTTTGTGATGTAGTCTCTTCGTTTCACTTGGTTTTTTGGAAGATTTGAATTTTTTGTGAGCTATTCTCTTTATTTCCCTTTGATTTTTTGGAAGACTTGCATTTTTTGTGAGCTATTCTCTTCGTTCAATTGAATTTTTGGAAGTTATGCATGATGCAGTTTTTGGGAGATTTGATTTTTTTTGTGAGCTATTCTCTTCTTTTCCTTTGAATTTTTTTTTGCAAGACTTGCATTTTTTGTGAGCTATTCTCTTCGTTTCAATTGAATTTTTGGAAGTTTTGAATTTTTTGTGATCTATTCTTCTTTGTTTCACTTATATTTTTGAGAGATTTGAAATTTTTGTGAGATATTCTCTTCGGCTCAAATTTCTACGGAAGTGCAATACTTGGACTAATAACTTATATAGGGGAGGTGTTGTTCGCGGAAGCTCCCCCATGCCCCTCTAATGGAATCAGTGCTGGTGATCCCGTTTTGAAATCCGACAGACGGATGGATGATTAGGTCGGATTTCAAAACGGGATCAGCAGCACTGATTCCATTATAGGGGCATGAAGCCACCTGATTGCTATGCGTGGGCTGCTCAAAGTCTCATCTTTCAGGTCGCTCGACGGCGCAAGTCGGAAATGGTTCGGCAGCGGTTGTCGTTCCAATGCGTCGTCGCAGCGACATGGAAGGCGATCTTCGGGTCAGCCCCTGTCTAGCTCTTGGGTTGCTTTGGTACAAGCGATCTGCTATGTACTTTCCGCGAACACCTATCCCGGTACTCGTTAGCTATGTGTTGGCTCTAGCACGCATGGAACGCAGAGATGCGGCCTTCACAGGAGTTGGCCTGAAACAGTTCCGTGCCTTGCGAATGGAGCCGCGTATAGCTTTTCGGTCGTTTGGATAGGTGCCCCTCCAAGTGAATGAGTGTTGGTGCTCGGACGGATTTGCCGCTCGGATTTAAAAATGTGAGCAGCAGCACAGATTCTATTGGAGGGGCATGAAGCCACCCAATTTTTATGCGTGGGCTCCCTTGGGTCGTGTCTTTTGGGTCACTCGATGGCGGAAGTCAGAGAAGGGTTCGACAGCGGTAGTCGTTCCAGCGCGTCGTCATAGTGATACTGAAGTCGATCTGTGGGCGAGCCCCCGTCTAGCTCTTGGGTCTGCATGTCGCAAGAAGATTTGAATTTTTTGAGTTAAGTCTCTTCGTTTCACTTGAATTTTTGCGAGATTTGAATTTTGTTTGTTGCGAGGTAGTAAAATTCTCTTCGTTTTGACTTGAAGTTTTGGATTTTTTTGTGAGCTATTCTCTTCGTTTTTCCTTGGTTTTTGTTTTGGAAGACTTGAATTTTTTGTGGGCTATTATTTTATTCTTTTCACTTGAATTTTTGGAAGTTTTGAATGTTTTTGTGAGCTATTCTCTTCGTTTTCACTTGAATGTTTGCAAGATTTGAATTTTTTGTGAGCTATTCTGTTTGTTTCACTTGGTTTTTTTGGAAGATTTGAATTTTTTGTGAGCTATTCTGTTTTGTTTCCCTTGATTTTTTTGTAAGACTTGCATTTTTTGTGAGCTATTCTCTTCGTTTCAATTGAATATTTGGAAGTTGTGCATTTTTTGTGATTGTAGTCTCTTCGTTTCACTTGCATTTTTGGGAGATTTGATTTTATTTGTGAGCTATTCTCTTTTTTTTCCCTTGATTTTTTTGTGAGCTATTCTCTTCGTTTCAATTGAATTTTTGGAATTTCTGAATTTTTTGTGATCTATTCTTTTTGTTTCACTCGTATTTTTGAAAGATTTGAAATTTTTGTGAGATATTCTCGTCGGCTCAAATTTCTACGGAAGTGCAAGACTTGGACTAATAACTTATATAGGGGAGGTGTTGTCCGCGGAATCTCCCCCATGCCCCTCTAATAGAATCAGTGCTGGTGATCCCGTTTTGAAATCCGACAGACGGACGGATGATTAGGTCAGATTTCAAACGCGATCAGCAGCACTGATTCCATTAGAGGGGCATGAAGCCACCTGATTGCTATGCGGGGGCTGCTCAAAGTCCCGTCTTTCGAAGGTCGCTCGACGGTGCAAGTCGGAAAGGGTTCGGCAGCGGTTGTCGTTCCAATGCGTCGTCGCAGTGACATGGAAGGCGATCTTCGGGTCAGCCCCCGTCTAGCTTTTGGGTTGCTTTGGTACAAGCGATCTGCTATGTACTTTCCGCGAACCCCTATCCGGGTACTCGTTAGCTATGCGTTGGCTCTTGCATGCGTGGAACGAAGAGATGCGGCCTTCACAGGGAGTTGGCCGGAAATAGTTCTGCTCTTGTGAATGGAGCCGCGTATATAGCTTTTGAGTCGTTTGGGTAGGTGCGCCCCTCCAAGAGAATCAGTGCTGGTGCTCGGACGGATTGGTAGCTCGGATTTAAAATATGAACACTAGCACTGATTCTATTGGAGGGGCGCATTAGGCCACCCGCTTGCTATGCGGGGGCTGTCCAGGGTCGTAACTTTTGGGTCAGTCGACGGTGCACTTCGGAAAGGGTTCGACAGCGGTTGTCGTTCCAACACATCGTCGCATTGACAAGAAAGGCGATCTTCGGGTCAGCCCCCGTCTAGCTCCCGGGTCACTTGGTACAAGCTACTTGCTATGTCGCTTCGACTTCCGATACTTGAGTGCGCAATGGCTCAAGATGCTTTGCATTGGAATCAGTTAGTTATCATATGTGTCGGCGGATTGGATCTCAAGTCAATCTAGGCGGGTGCGACATTAGTTGCTAAGTCTCGATCGAAAACGATTTGGATTCATCTAGATGCATTGTTATCTGACTTGAGGAACTATGCGAGCGAGTTGGGTTACCTCCTCGTGGATATGTTGGATACGCGTTATGACGGATAAGATGATGGATTGCGGTAAGAATGACGAATTTTTGGAAGATGAATTATTTTGGTGAGCCATGTTCTTTGTTTTACTTGAATTTCTGGAAGATTTGAATTTGTTTTCTAGCTATTCTTTTCGTTTTCCTAGATTTTTTCGAAAGACTTGAATTTTTTGTGATCTATTCTGTTCGTTTCACTTGAATTTTTGGAAGATTTGATTTTTTGTGAGCTTTTTGTCATCGTTTCACTTGAATGTTTGGAAGATTTGAATTTTTTGGGAGCCAGTTTCTTCGGCTTAAATTTCCACTCAAGAGCAAGACTCGGACTAATAACTTATATAGGGGAGGAGTTGTGTGTTGTTCGCGGAAGCTCCCCATACCCCTCTTATAGAATCATTGCCGGTGATCGGACGGATGTGTAGGTCGGATTTCAAAATGGGATCACCAGCACTGATTCTATTAGAGGGGCATGAAGCCACTTGATTGCTATGCGGGGGCTGCCCAAAGTCCTGTCTTTCGGGTCGCTCGACGGTGCAAGTCGGAAAGGGTTCGGCAGCGGTTGTCGTTCCAATGCGTCGTCGCAGTGATATGGAAGGCAATCTACGGGTCAGCCCCTGTCTAGCTTTCGGGTCACTTTGGTACAAGTGATTTGCTATGTACTTTCCGCGAACCCTATCCACGTACTCGTTAGCTACGCGTTGGCTCTTACACGAGCGGAACGGAGAGATGCGGCCTTCACAGGGAGTTGGCCGGAGATAGTTCTGTTTTTGTGAATGGAGCCGCGTATAGCTTTTGAGTCGTTTGGGTAGGTGCCCCCCTCCAAGAGAATCAGTGCTGGGTATCTCGGATTTAAAATCTGAGCACTAGCGCTGATTCTATTGGAGGGGCGCATTAGGCCACCCGCTTTCTATGCGGGGCCTGTCCAGGATCGTGTCTTTTGTGTCAGTCGACGTTGCAAGTAGGAAAGGGTTCGACAGCGGTTGTCGTTCCAACGCATCGTCGCATTGACAAGAAACGCAATTTTTGGGTCAGCCCCCGTCTAGCTCCGGGTCGCTTGGCACAAGCGATTTGCTCTGTCGCATGCTGCATTAAGATTTGAATTTTTTGTTTGCTATTCTCATTTTGTTTCATTGGAAGATTCGAATTTTTTGCGATCTCCTCTTTTGTTTCCTTTGATTTTTTTTTGGAAGATTTTAATTTTTTGTGAGCCTACTCTCTTCGATTCACTTGAGTTTTTGGAAGAAATGGATTTTTTTGGTGAGCTATGTTCTTTCTTTTACTTGAAGTTTTGGAAAATTTGAATGTTTTGCTAGTTGTTCTTTTCGTTTCCCTTCGATTTTTTCGGAAGACCTGAATTTTTTGTGAGCTATTCTGTTCGTTTCACTTGAATTTTTTGAAGATTTGATTTTTTTGTGAGCTTTTTCCTCATCGTTTCACTTGAATTTTGGAAGATTTGAATTGTTTGGGAGCCATTCTCAACGGCTCAAATTTCTACGGAAGAGAAAGACCCGGACTAATAACTTATATAGGGGAGTAGTAGTTCGCGAAGCTCCCCCATGCCCCTCTATAGAATCAGAGCTTGTGCCGGACGATGAGTAAGTCGGATTTAAAATCGGATCACTAGCACTGATTCTATTAGAGGGGCATGAAGCCACCTGATTGCTATGCGGGGGCTGCCCAAAGTCCTGTCTTTCGGGTCACTCAACGGTGCAAGTCGGAAAGTGTTCGGCAGCGGTTGTCGTTCGAATGTGTCGTCGCAGTGACATGGAAGGCAATCTTCGGGTCAGCCCCCGTCTAGCTTTCGGTTCGCTTGGTACAAGCGATTTGCTATGTACTTTCCGCGAATCCTATCCGGGTACTCGTTAGCTATGCGTTGGTTCTTGCATGCGTGGAACGGAGAGATGCGGCCTTCACAGGGAGTTGGCCGGAGATAGTTCCGTTCTTGTGAATGGACCGGCGTATAGCTTCTGAGTCGTTTGGGTAGGTGCGGCCCTCCAAGAGAATCAGTGCTGGTGCTTGGACGGATTGGTAGCTCAGATATAAAATTTGAGCACTAGCACTGATTCTATTGGAGGGGCGCATTAGGGCACCACCCCCCCGTTTGCTATGCGGGGGCTGCCCATGCCCATGGTAGTGTCTTTTGTGTCACTCGACGGTGCAAGTTGGAAAGGGTTCGACAGCGGTTGACGTTCAAATGTTCGTTGTAGTGACATGGAAGACAATTACTGGGTCAGCCCCCGTCTAGCTCTTGGGTCACTTTGCTGCAAGTGATTAATTCGGTTTTGGATGGATAAAATCCCTTTGTGAAAGGTGGCATGGCGTTTGTTGGAGAAAAATTGATTAAGTCGGAGCATTGGCCTCGGGCCATTGTGAGGACTGTCGATTTCTTCAGGTACAACACTTGTTTGCCTAGTAACAGAGTTGACATGTAATTCGGCATTGCTCTCGATTGTTCTCGGAGTTGTACCTCCGGAACTTTGGATCTTGCCCCTTCACTCCATTTCATCCTCTTTGCTTGGATGAACGTGTGCACTTGTACCCCTTTCCGAGATGGTAGGCGCGATAATAAATTGCGGAGTGAGCATTTCTTGTAGTTCTGCCCAGCCTTGTGCAGTTGGAAGTTCTCATCTTCATATTTAGTTGAATTTTGCCACGCACGAGTGTCGTAGAGAATTGCGACAGTGTGTATGTCATTTGTTTGACTGAAAGATGCGCTTGTTCCGAAGTTTACGACAGTTGCATTTGCCATGGGCCTTGGCACTTGGCACGTTCCATCTTTGCGATACATGAGCTCCGACAGTAACAAGTGTTGGAATCGTTGCACGTAAGGTGAGTGTCCTGCTTTCATATTTCATCGTTGTCCCACTCTCCACCCTTTAAGCCTTTCCTAGTGTTTTTAGCGTGGCCCGGAGTGCGATGAAAGGTTGGTTGCCTTGTACACAAGTGCGGTCTTGGCCATCTCGTCTTCATTTTCTACGAGGCACTATCGTCTTGCTCTGGTTTGCAGGGCAAAGTCCTCTCTGTCTGTGGAGTTAAACTTGCAGACGAGTATGGCCAAGCTTTTGGTTGGATGCGGAAACCGTTAAGGCTGTCGAGACGGGAGTTGTCGTGCGGGGTGCACCAAAGAAGTGCGTAGGTGGCATATGCCTGGGAAATGGATGTCTCTGAGTGGCCTTACTCGGTCGCGTGCACGGTGCATACTCTCGGGGCAGTGACTGTTGCGAGCATGTGCGATTCGGGTGTCTTCGGGTAAAGGGTTCCGTACGGGATGTTCTTCCCAGGCTCCTGTGAACCGAGCATCCGTTTTGCAATGACCCGACATGCGTGGCCATTTCATGTCTTTCTGGATGCGGAAAGCGTTAATGTTTGTCGAGAC
>BSBK01015269.1:35000-41562 GCA_027943335.1 Chamaecyparis obtusa
GGCTACACGTATGACCCGAATGTAATTTTTTTTTTTTTTTTTTTTTTTTTTTTAACTCTGGGTTTTTTCGTTCTTATCCTCGTACGGAGCCTCCTTTGTTCATTTTTTTCCCGCGAGTTTCGACCCCGCCCGGGAGCGAGCTCGGCGCCGATCCCGCCCCGCCGCTCCCCGGAGAGCTCGACCGGTTCGGTTCCGCTCGGATCGGACCCCGCCCGCGAGCGCCGCTCGGCTCGACGAGCTCGATGGGGATCCCGTCCGCGGGCGAGCTGGGCGTGGCTACACGTATGACCCGAATGTAATTTTTTTTTTTAATTTTTTTTTAACTCTGGTTTTTTCGTTCTTATCCTCGTACGGAGCCTCCTTTGTTCATTTTTTTTCCGCGAGTTTCGACCCGCCCGGAGCGAGCTCGGCGCCGATCCGCCCCGCCGCTCCCCGGAGAGCTCGACCGGTTCGGTTCCGCTCGGATCGGACCCCGCCCGCGAGCGCCGCTCGGCTCGACGAGCTCGATGGGGATCCCGTCCGCGGGCGAGCTGGGCGTGGCTACACGTATGACGCGAATGTATTTTTTTTTTTTTTTTTTTTTTTTTTAACTCTGGTTTTTTCGTTCTTATCCTCGTACGGAGCCTCTTTGTTCATTTTTTTTCCGCGAGTTTCGACCCCGCCCCGGAGCGAGCTCGGCGCCGATCCCGCCCCGCCGCTCCCCGGAGAGCTCGACCGGTTCGGTTCCGCTCGGATCGGACCCCGCCCGCGAGCGCCGCTCGGCTCGACGAGCTCGATGGGGATCCCGTCCGCGGGCGAGCTGGGCGTGGCTACACGTATGACCCCGAATGTAATTTTTTTTTTTTTTTTTTTTTTAACTCTGGTTTTTTCGTTCTTATCCTCGTACGGAGCCTCCTTTGTTCATTTTTTTTCCGCGAGTTTCGACCCCGCCCGGGAGCGAGCTCGGCGCCGATCCCGCCCCGCCGCTCCCCGGAGAGCTCGACCGGTTCGGTTCCGCTCGGATCGGACCCCGCCCGCGAGCGCCGCTCGGCTCGACGAGCTCGATGGGGATCCCGTCCGCGGGCGAGCTGGGCGTGGCTACACGTATGACCCGAATGTAATTTTTTTTTTTTTTTTTTAAAACTCTGGTTTTTTCGTTCTTATCCTCGTACGGAGCCTCCTTTGTTCATTTTTTTTCCGCGAGTTTCGACCCCGCCCCGGAGCGAGCTCGGCGCCGATCCCGCCCCGCCGCTCCCCGGAGAGCTCGACCGGCTTCGGTTCCGCTCGGATCGGACCCCGCCCGCGAGCGCCGCTCGGCTCGACGAGCTCGATGGGGATCCCGTCCGCGGGCGAGCTGGGCGTGGCTACACGTATGACCCGAAAGTTTTTTTTTTTTTTTTTTTTTTTTTTTTTTTTTTTTTTTTTTTAAACTCTGGTTTTTTCGTTCTTATCCTCGTACGGGGCCTCCTTTGTTCATTTTTTTTCCGCGAGTTTCGACCCCGCCCGAGAGCGAGCTCGGCGCCGATCCCGCCCCGCCGCTCCCCGGAGAGCTCGACCGGTTCGGTTCCTCGGATCGGACCCCGCCCGCGAGCGCCGCTCGGCTCGACGAGCTCGATGGGGATCCCGTCCGCGGGCGAGCTGGGCGTGGCTACACGTATGACCCGAATGTAATTTTTTTTTTTTTTTTTTTTTTAACTCTGGTTTTTTCGTTCTTATCCTCGTACGGAGCCTCCTTTGTTCATTTTTTTTTCCGCGAGTTTCGACCCCGCCCGGGAGCGAGCTCGGCGCCGATCCTGCCCCGCCGCTCCCCGGAGAGCTCGACCCGGTTCGGTTCCGCTCGGATCGGACCCCGCCCGCGAGCGCCGCTCGGCTCGACGAGCTCGAATGGGATCCGTCCGCGGGCGAGCTGGGCGTGGCTACACGTATGACCCGAATGTAATTTTTTTTTTTTTTTTTTTTTAACTCTGGTTTTTTCGTTCTTATCCTCGTACGGAGCCTCCTTTGTTCATTTTTTTTCCGCGAGTTTCGACCCCGCCCGGGAGCGAGCTCGGCGCCGATCCCGCCCCGCCGCTCCCCGGAGAGCTCGACCGGTTCGGTTCCGCTCGGATCGGACCCCGCCCGCGAGCGCCGCTCAGCTCGACGAGCTCGATGGGGATCCCGTCCGCGGGCGAGCTGGGCGTGGCTACACGTATGACCCGAATGTAATTTTTTTTTTTTTTTTTTTTTTTTTTTTAACTCTGGTTTTTTCGTCTTATCCTCGTACGGAGCCTCCTTTGGTCATTTTTTTCCCGCGAGTTTCGACCCCGCCCGGGAGCGAGCTCGGCGCCGATCCCGCCCCGCCGCTCCCCGGAGAGCTCGACCGGTTCGGTTCCGCTCGGATCGGACCCCGCCCGCGAGCGCCGCTCGGCTCGACGAGCTCGATGGGGATCCCGTCCGCGGGCGAGCTGGCGTGGCTACACGTATGACCCGAATGTAATTTTTTTTTTTTTTTTTTTTAAAACTCTGGTTTTTTTCGTTCTTATCCTCGTACGGAGCCTCCTTTGTTCATTTTTTTTCCGCGAGTTTCGACCCCGCCAGGGAGCGAGCTCGCGCCGATCCCGCCCCGCCGCTCCCCGGAGAGCTCGACCGGTTCGGTTCCGCTCGGATCGGACCCCGCCCGCGAGCGCCGCTCGGCTCGACGAGCTCGATGGGGATCCCGTCCGCGGGCGAGCTGGGCGTGGCTACACGTATGACCCGAATGTAATTTTTTTTTTTTTTTTTTTTTTTTTTTTAACTCTGGTATTTTCGTTCTTATCCTCGTACGGAGCCTCCTTTGTTCATTTTTTTTCCGCGAGTTTCGACCCCGCCCGGGAGCGAGCTCGGCGCCGATCCCGCCCCGCCGCTCCCCGGAGAGCTCGACCGGTTCGGTTCCGCTCGGATCGGACCCCGCCCGCGAGCGCCGCTCGGCTCGACGAGCTCGATGGGGATCCCGTCCGCGGGCGAGCTGGGCGTGGCTACACGTATGACCCGAATGTAATTTTTTTTTTTTTTTTTTTTTTTTTTAACTCTGGTTTTTTCGTTCTTATCCTCGTACGGAGCCTCCTTTGTTCATTTTTTTCCCGCGAGTTTCGACCCCGCCCGGGAGCGAGCTCGGCGCCGATCCCGCCCCGCCGCTCCCCGGAGAGCTCGACCGGTTCGGTTCCGCTCGGATCGGACCCCGCCCGCGAGCGCCGCTCGGCTCGACGAGCTCGATGGGGATCCCGTCCGCGGGCGAGCTGGGCGTGGCTACACGTATGACCCGAATGTAATTTTTTTTTTTAATTTTTTTTTAACTCTGGTTTTTTCGTTCTTATCCTCGTACGGAGCCTCCTTTGTTCATTTTTTTTTCCGCGAGTTTCGACCCCCGCCCGGGAGCGAGCTCGGCGCCGATCCCGCCCCGCCGCTCCCCGAGAGCTCGACCGGTTCGGTTCCGCTCGGATCGGACCCCGCCCGCGAGCGCCGCTCGGCTCGACGAGCTCGATGGGGATCCCGTCCGCGGGCGAGCTGGGCGTGGCTACACGTATGACGCGAATGTATTTTTTTTTTTTTTTTTTTTTTTTTTAACTCTGGTTTTTTCGTTCTTATCCTCGTACGGAGCCTCCTTTGTTCATTTTTTTTCCGCGAGTTTCGACCCCGCCCCGGAGCGAGCTCGGCGCCGATCCCGCCCCGCCGCTCCCCGGAGAGCTCGACCGGTTCGGTTCCGCTCGGATCGGACCCCGCCCGCGAGCGCCGCTCGGCTCGACGAGCTCGATGGGGATCCCGTCCGCGGGCGAGCTGGGCGTGGCTACACGTATGACCCGAATGTAATTTTTTTTTTTTTTTTTTTTTAACTCTGGTTTTTTCGTTCTTATCCTCGTACGGAGCCTCCTTTGTTCATTTTTTTTCCGCGAGTTTCGACCCCGCCCGGGAGCGAGCTCGGCGCCGATCCCGCCCCGCCGCTCCCCGGAGAGCTCGACCGGTTCGGTTCCGCTCGGATCGGACCCCGCCCGCGAGCGCCGCTCGGCTCGACGAGCTCGATGGGGATCCCGTCCGCGGGCGAGCTGGGCGTGGCTACACGTATGACCCGAATGTAATTTTTTTTTTTTTTTTTTAAAACTCTGGTTTTTTCGTTCTTATCCTCGTACGGAGCCTCCTTTGTTCATTTTTTTTCCGCGAGTTTCGACCCCGCCCCGGAGCGAGCTCGGCGCCGATCCCGCCCCGCCGCTCCCCGGAGAGCTCGACCGGTTCGGTTCCGCTCGGATCGGACCCCGCCCGCGAGCGCCGCTCGGCTCGACGAGCTCGATGGGGATCCCGTCCGCGGGCGAGCTGGGCGTGGCTACACGTATGACCCGAAAGTTTTTTTTTTTTTTTTTTTTTTTTTTTTTTTTTTTTTTTTTTTTAACTCTGGTTTTTTCGTTCTTATCCTCGTACGGGGCCTCCTTTGTTCATTTTTTTTCCGCGAGTTTCGACCCCGCCCGAGAGCGAGCTCGGCGCCGATCCCGCCCCGCCGCTCCCCGGAGAGCTCGACCGGTTCGGTTCCGCTCGGATCGGACCCCGCCCGCGAGCGCCGCTCGGCTCGACGAGCTCGATGGGGATCCCGTCCGCGGGCGAGCTGGGCGTGGCTACACGATGACCCGAATGTAATTTTTTTTTTTTTTTTTTTTTTAACTCTGGTTTTTTCGTTCTTATCCTCGTACGGAGCCTCCTTTGTTCATTTTTTTTCCGCGAGTTTCGACCCCGCCCGGGAGCGAGCTCGGCGCCGATCCCGCCCCCGCCGCTCCCCGGAGAGCTCGACCGGTTCGGTTCCGCTCCGATCGGACCCCGCCCGCGAGCGCCGCTCGGCTCGACGAGCTCGATGGGGATCCCGTCCGCGGGCGAGCTGGGCGTGGCTACACGTATGACCCGAATGTAATTTTTTTTTTTTTTTTTTTTTTTTTTTTTAACTCTGGTTTTTTCGTTCTTATCCTCGTACGGAGCCTCCTTTGTTCATTTTTTTCCCGCGAGTTTCGACCCCGCCCGGGAGCGAGCTCGGCGCCGATCCCGCCCCGCCGCTCCCCGGAGAGCTCGACCGGCTTCGGTTCCGCTCGGATCGGACCCCGCCCGCGAGCGCCGCTCGGCTCGACGAGCTCGATGGGGATCCCGTCCGCGGGCGAGCTGGGCGTGGCTACACGTATGACCCGAATGTAATTTGTTTTTTTTTTTTTTTTTAACTCTGGGTTTTTCGTTCTTATCCTCGTACGGAGCCTCCTTTGTTCATTTTTTTTTCCGCGAGTTTCGACCCCGCCCCCCCGGAGCGAGCTCGGCGCCGATCCCGCCCCGCCGCTCCCCGGAGAGCTCGACCGGTTCGGTTCCGCTCGGATCGGACCCCGCCCGCCGAGCGCCGCTCGGCTCGACGAGCTCGATGGGGATCCCGTCCGCGGGCGAGCTGGGCGTGGCTACACGTATGACCCGAAAGTTTTTTTTTTTTTTTTTTTTTTTTTTTTTAACTCTGGTTTTTTCGTTCTTATCCTCGTACGGGGCCTCCTTTGTTCATTTTTTTTCCGCGAGTTTCGACCCCGCCGGAGCGAGCTCGGCGCCGATCCCGCCCCGCCGCTCCCCGGAGAGCTCGACCGGTTCGGTTCCGCTCGGATCGGACCCCGCCCGCGAGCGCCGCTCGGCTCGACGAGCTCGATGGGGATCCCGTCCGCGGGCGAGCTGGGCGTGGCTACACGTATGACCCGAATGTAATTTTTTTTTTTTTTTTTTTTTTTTTTTTTAACTCTGGTTTTTTCGTTCTTATCCTCGTACGGAGCCTCCCTTTGTTCATTTTTTTCCCCGCGAGTTTCGACCCCGCCCGGGAGCGAGCTCGGCGCCGATCCCGCCCCCGCCGCTCCCCGGAGAGCTCGACCGGTTCGGTTCCGCTCGGATCGGACCCCGCCCGCGAGCGCCGCTCGGCTCGACGAGCTCGATGGGATCCCGTCCGGGCGAGCTGGGCGTGGCTACACGTATGACCCGAATGTAATTTTTTTTTTTTTTTTTTTTAAAACTCTGGTTTTTTCGTTCTTATCCTCGTACGGAGCCTCCTTTGTTCATTTTTTTCCGCGAGTTTCGACCCCGCCCGGGAGCGAGCTCGGCGCCGATCCCGCCCCGCCGCTCCCCGGAGAGCTCGACCGGTTCGGTTCCGCTCGGATCGGACCCCGCCCGCGAGCGCCGCTCGGCTCGACGAGCTCGATGGGGATCCCGTCCGCGGCGAGCTGGGCGTGGCTACACGTATGACCCGAATGTAATTTTTTTTTTTTTTTTTTTTTTTTTTTAACTCTGGTTTTTTCGTTCTTATCCCGTACGGAGCCTCCTTTGTTCATTTTTTTTCCGCGAGTTTCGACCCCGCCCGGGAGCGAGCTCGGCGCCGATCCCGCCTCGCCGCTCCCCGGAGAGCTCGACCGGTTCGGTTCCGCTCGGATCGGACCCCGCCCGCGAGCGCCGCTCGGCTCGACGAGCTCGACTGGGGATCCCGTCCGCGGGCGAGCTGGGCGTGGCTACACGTATGACCCGAATGTAATTTTTTTTTTTTAATTTTTTTTTTAACTCTGGTTTTTTCGTTCTTATC